>OMOV01099682.1:0-14105 GCA_900312565.1 Beryx splendens | reverse complement strand
GTCGTCAGTGCTTGCCCTGCTCTTCCCTGCCGCTGTTCCCACCTGGACGCTGAATGCTGCCCTCGTCTCTAAAGATTTTTAGCGTGGACCCCACCCCCTTCTCATCACCGCATGCCGCCTCGCATTCTTTTTGTTGTTTCTCTCTGTTTTCTCCTGTCATTTTTGCTGCTCATTACTCTATCAGTGTTTTGCCCCCGGCACCTATTGCACGCCAAGCCGTCCCGGGAGGGGCCTCAGCCTGCCCAAGGTTTCTTCCAGGTTTTCCTACTAAGGTTTTTCTTGGGCGTTTTTCCTTGTGTGCATGTCGGGTCTAAGGCTGGGGGGGCCGTGTAGGCTGTAGAATAGCTAGATTGTTTGTCTTGCTAAATTCTGCTCTTGCCTACCTTGCGTTTTTCGCTATGCCTGTCCTATATAACGTCGTTCAATTTTGTTCACTGACTGTGTTTAGTTAGATCTAGCTAGACACATTCTCTGTAAAGTCCCCTGAGACATGCTTGTGATAAAGGCCTATATAAATAAACAAACTTGAAACTTGAATTGTGTATTGGCAGAAATCCCAGCTCACCACCAAAATCTAATCAACTGATCCTTGGGCCAAGGACTATCTGTCAACCAAATTTCATCGAAATCCGTTGGTAACTTTCTGATATCTTGATAAGAAGCAGACACACAGGCAGGGATTAAAACATAACCTCCCTCCAAGTTTGTTGGCAGAGGTAACCATGCTGTGAAATTATATATAACCTGCTTTTTTGGATAAGGTTGGTTGGCAGTGCTGCTGCTGTTTATGTTGTCTACTTCTGTCAGCAAAAGAGCTGAAGAGCTGCCCGCCTGCCTGTCACCTCAGCCTTTCCAAAGGACAGGCTGGCAGTGCCTTTCTGGAGATGCATGGTCTGATCAGACAACATCAATAAGAAAGCATAAAATTGATGTGTGTGTGAGGCTACCTTCAAAGTCTTGTAGAATGTGTCCATCCCTGAATGAGAGGGTCTGTTTCAGCTGCTGATCCAGCATGCTGTGGATGGTGATGAACCCCTCATCCAGAGCCACGACGTAAGGGAAGCACACAGCCGCACCAATCACGCTCTCTGACCAGTTCACAGGAGCCCGCTGGGATACGCCTTCTGCATTGGCAAACATTCCTGAAGGGGTCCGAGAGACAGTTTTGGAGATGAAAAGGGAGGCATATGTCAAGAGAACATCCAGAACTTCCCAAACAAATAACAAACAGCCAATAAAAAAACAGCAGATACAGAGAGGTTGTGCAACCCTTCACTTTGGTAACTTCTAAGAAAGAAGTAGCTTCCTCGGACAGCAAGTTCAATGTTTGACTGTGTTGTGCGTACATGCATGTGCTGCTGCGAACGGCATGCTGCTGTAAGAGCCATGAACCATAGCATTGCAAGTGAAACATGCCGTCTAGCTGAGACTCCTGGTGAACAGTAGAAACTGAGGGGTTAGGCTATGTCGGGGCACAAGCCGCGGGCGTCAGCTGACCCCCAAACTTATTGTGGGCTTGGGCTACATCAGTTATGACAGAGCCACTTCAGCAACAGCAGACATCTAGCCTATTTTTGATGATGGGGTAGCAAATACACTGTCCAAAGTGGCCTCTACTTTCCCTCGCTCCCTCCTCCCTATTCCTCCCCTCATCTCCATAAAGTTACTTCCTGGTAGGAGAGGAGTGGTGGTGAGAGAGGGGAGGAAAGGAGGAGTGAAAAAGCTTGTGACGCACCCATATTGATTTACTAATGTTTGTGCTAACTCATTTGTACAAAACATTCAAACATTTCTGTACTGTGGATATTCCTTTTGCTCCTGATAATGTCCACAAACCTGCACCCACTCTCCTCTAAAATGTTTTGGAGTTGAATGTTCCTTTGCCATCCATCAACGCTGCCAGTATGAGGTAAGAACATTTTTGTCATAAATGGAACATGAACCAAAACTGAAAGAAACACTTGTAGGGTTTGCACAAGCGTATCCCATCTGTAAGTGAGAATGAGCGCAAACATTCACTTCTATAGACTTGAGAACAACATAGTCAAGAAATTTAGTTATTGAATACATTAGAGGGTTTCAGTCCTCAATCCTAATCAGGTTAAACTGGGGGTGAATACATGGGAAATGGTAAATGAACTGCATTTATATAGCACTTTTATCCAAAGCGCTTTACAATATGCATACATTCACCCATTCACACACCACGCAGGGTGCTGGCGCAACCATCGGGAGCAATTTGGGGTTCAGTATCTTGCCCAAGGACACTTCAACATGCGGACTGGAGGAGCCGAGGATCGAACCACCAACCTCTTTTATCCAGAGCGATTAGTGGACGACCCGCTCTACCTCCTGAGTCACAGCTGCCCCATGATCAAATACACTGACTACATGATCAGAGACCTGTCAAAGCTCACGTGTTTGTAGTGACTCACCAAGACCACCAGGCGCAGCCAAGAGGAACTCCTCCCTGCCAATCCTCTTGACGATGGGCCTCCTCTCCTCGTTGTCGTAAGGGAAGAGATCTTGGGAGGCTCCTGTGTTGTAGTTCAGGATCATGTACTGCGTAGTGAGGGCCAGGCACAAGAAGTAACCGTCAAGACTGACAGCACAGGGTTGCTCGGGCGTGGTCACCTCTTTGACCAGTTGCACCCTGTCCTCATACACCAGGTAAATCTGCACCGTCCGTCGCTTGGATGAGATTACACCCATTTCCACACAGAATGGATCACAGTTCACCGGGTTCTCATTCATGCAGAACGCTGTCACACCTTTGATCTTGGCTCCACCCCCTGCCGCGGACGGCACGGTCTCCAACGTGACCATGTCGACAAGCAACACTATCCCATCGCAGAGTACTATCAGACGCTCCAGAGCCGAGGCGGCCCGCAGCTCAGCGACCGGTTTCTTCAGGCCCAGGTATTTGTGCAGCAGCTTCTGCGCCGAGTAATTCAATCTCCCTTTGGCGGAAGTGACCTCATCCAGCAGGAAGTGGTGGATGAAGCAGTCGTTGGTGCCCACGTACAGGTGCTTCCCACAGCATTCTATACACTCGATGTTGATGCGAGCCTTGTCGCCCATCAGCAGATCTCGCTCCACCGCGGGGACCAGCTCAAAAGCCTTCACACTCATCTCCACCAAGGCATCTACACTGGAAGACAGTCAAACGTGCAGGCATCAACAAAAGGTCATGAAGAATATAGAAAACCAACAATAAACCAATATCTCTTGAGTAACGTCTTCAATATAAGTCCCTTTCCTGAACAGTGCTCATGTTGAGTGCTTTTTCAACAATACTGGAAGATCACCCTCTTCTGCTATACATAACTGCTGAAACTGATGGTTAATTTTCTATGGCTGGACTTGATAAATATGCTCATCAAATGCTCTTTGCTTAGTTAATTACCTATATAGTGTAACCGATCTATTTTGGCAATGCTAGCAGCTCTTCTCTGCCAGGCAGTTCAGCTAGCCAAGGCTCACATTCATACTGCCGTTAGCGTTAGCTAAGTTAACCACATCTTACAAGCTGCCGGTGGCAGCCGACCAATGTACAACAACTAGCTAACGCCAATTATTTTATCCACAAATGCGTTAATTGGTTAATCAATTGAAAATCTGAAGACGTGGAGAGCAGTTTAAGTTTGGATTATTGGGTTATCCATTAACTGTTACTGCCTAAGTAGCACCCTAACAGGCTAGCTAGGAGGCTAACGTTAGCATACAGGCTGCCCTCTCGTGCTGCGAATGTTAGCAAGCTAGTCAGATCCTAGCTGTGGCTAAAGGAGGGCTGCGTGTTAATTTACTTAAAGAAGCGATGTCATTACGTTACCACAGTCACAGGTAGTCTGTCTGAAGAAGAAGACCCTAATTTTCAACCCGGCCTCCCCTCTCCCGAGAAGATGCTCTGCGCACCAACTCCTCCCTAGTTCTTCCCGAAGCTAGCGCATCAGCGAGCATACCTAGGCTGTGCACTCGGGACAGCGGGCCAGACCGCCGGGAATGGGCGTGTCTTGCTACTTAAAAACCAGAGGCCAGAATAAACAGGACAAACATAAATTTAGCGAATTCATGATGTTCGGTCCCGACACAACACTGACAAGTGAAGCATACGGCGAATCTAGCAACTGTTTAGGCCTTGCTTGCCTAACAAGTCAAACACCGCCCATTTGGACGGAACTGCTTCTGGTTGCAGGTGATGTAGGGGCACGTTCAAGAGTGTCCAGCAGCAAGGGGAGTTCATTTAGAAGTACTTTAAATTATCTTTCAGTACATTAAAAACTGATTTCTGAAAGTGTATACATTATGTAGGCACGCATCATGAACGGCAAGGCTTTTCTTCTCAGTGAAATGAATTAAGCACATCGTGCATACGGGTTTGTTTATCTAACCATGAGTTCACAGTATCGCTGAACACAGCTCAGACGCTGCTCACCCAGGATGCACCTGTCCAACTGAACTGCCTAGAGAAAAGCCATTTTGTTATGCTAGCTAGCTATGTGGCTAATGCCACTAGTAACGTTAATGTGGGTCTGTGATATTACAACAAACGCTATGTTGTTTTTATTTTTCCCGTTGCCTATAGCAGAAATCTAATATTGAAAACGTTAATATTATACCAGTAGTCTGGAGCGGAGAGAAATAATGAAGCTCTGACTTTAAGTGTGCTAGAGAAGAGGATAAATGGTAGCTAAAGTCAGCTACCGTAATAAGTAACATATCGTTAGCTAGCTAGCTGTTTACTTAGCTAGCTATGTTATTTGGTTAATTAGTTAGCGGGTGCTTGTAAATGTGTTTTTAACTAGTGGATCTGCAAATTACGTTCAACCAAAGACAGCGGTTTCAACAAAGTGACGCTGTTGCTGACAGTAACGTTAACAGGCGACTGAACAATCTAGCAAAAACACTTCAGCCAGACGACCCAAAGCAGCCGCGGCGTTGGACAGGGCTAATATTTAGTTACAAAGCTAATCTCATAATGGCAGAAGATATACGACAGGACAAGAGAGCCAACTTCTCTGCTTTAACGGAGCACAACACCAACGGGGTGGCGAGGACCTCCGCCGTGGCCTCCAGCAAAACGGGCGCTTCAAAGAAATTAGTAATCAAAAATTTCAAAGGTAACGTTACTGACCTCTTAGCCTTACATCATTTAATACTGACCGGCCAACTTCTTTATATCACGACAGATGATAAGCAGAATGTCGCTAACTAGGGTTACAGCACGAAGTGGTTCGTCTCTGGGTCATTTTGCTTTTCTGATGTCAGTCGTAACGTTATACAGTTAGCATCCCAACCTAGCGCTGGTTACTGTGGTGTTGAGATGGCTTCAGCAGTGGGCTTATTTCCTTTACACATATGCCTATATCCCTTCAACATCCCCTTTGATGTGTTCATACTGCTTGGTGCATTGATTTAACAGGCTGAAGGAGAGTATCTTAATAAGCCTGTCCCAATGACACAAGAAGTCTAATCTCATGTCGTTGCTGTCTCACAAGACATCTGTTAGCAGTGCTGGTGTAAATTATTTGGTATTAAATACAGGCCTAGCTAGTTCCAGAAGTAGGGGAGCCATTTGTTGTGGGGTTATTTGAAAGGTTGTGCATACATATTTAAATAGACATTGCTTAGATCCTGACATCAACCTCACTCCTTGACTACCACGTTTTGTCAGAGGCCAGTGGAGAAGTCACACTGGAACCCTTCAGAAGTGATCATGTCCAACTTTCCCTTGTTTGATTTCAAAATGTTTTCAATCCCATCAGATGCTAATGTTTCAGTACAGCGCCGAGTTCCTTTCCAGCTTGTTCAGAAGGTGTCGGTGTGTGGGACCTGTAAGTTAATGTTTCTGTTGGGCTTGTGTGTAACAGACAGGCCAAAACTAGCTGAGAACTACACCGAGGACACATGGCTGAAGCTGCGAGATGCAGTGGGTGCCATCCAGAACAGCACCTCCATCAAGTACAATCTGGAAGAGCTTTATCAGGTTTGCGCTCCTTTTTTTTGTACTTTTAAGTGTATTATCTAAATTCTGAATGTTTCTTCGATGTGTGTCTTTGTAGGCCTTTGTTAGATGTATGTATTTCCCTATTTCTATTTGTGTCTTGTGTCTGTCTTGTGGATATTTTGTTAGTTCCTGGGCTGGGCTTGACAGATGGAAATTGTAGGTGTTGTGCTGAAATGATTTCTTTTGAAACTCATGCACACAGTAAATGTGGCCCTTTATTTTTATCCGTGAATAAACCTTGCAAAGCAGTGTGCTCTGCTTAACGTAGCCTTGCAGTGTGTTTTGCTTTCTCGTATGATTTACTGTTCATCCCAGGCAGCGGTGGCTTGGCAGGCTGCCCTTACTATTTGTACATCATCATTTCAGGAACAGGTTTTGATGAATGTATTGAAATCCAGAAGTCATTTTCCTCTCTCTCACGTGCTCAGTCTGCTCTTTGTATTTTGCATATACATTTCTAACCATCTGTATCTCTTGTGTTGTTGTCTTCCCTCCGTGTCTCTGGCCCCCCTCTCTCTTTCTGAAACACTCACAGGCGGTGGAGAACCTGTGTTCCTATAAAGTCTCCCCCACGCTGTACAAGCAGCTGCGGCAGGTCTGTGAAGACCACGTGCAGGCTCAGATCCACCAGTTCAGAGAATATCCATTTTCCTGTGTCACTGTGTCAGGCGAGCTATGTGTTGAATCTGTCAAAATGTTAAGCGTGGACAGATGGAAGTGATGGGTTTCGACATATTTACATGTGTTTGACATTTTGCAACAGGACACCTTGTGGGAAAGAGACTTGCATGACAGTAGGTCTGACCTCATGACACCTCCATCTTCACAAGCACCTAAACGATGTTTAGGGGAATTCTAGATTCTGCTAGATGCACAATTCGATATTGATCAGCTGATGTTGCAGTCTTTTCTCACAAGGGGGCAATATAAATCAAGGGAGCAAATTGGCCTCTCTAGCTCAGAATGTGTTCCCTCGTTTTAAATTGAGTTGTTACTGAAACTCTGCATGCTGGCGGCTGCATAGTTTGACATTTGGTAGCATACACATGTCCCCTAAAACTGCAACTTTACAGTAGAGAAAATAAAGGCAGAGACTTAAAAAGAACATGTACTTAACAAGAGCACCGGCTGTGCTGGCAGGTTTTTATGGTTTGAGTTTTTATGCAGCTTAATAACCTTACTAGCCTTCATCAACAGCATGTGTAGAATGTGGTGTTGCTAACCATGGAGGGAACGAGTGCCATATAAAGACCAGTCACTGATATGCATGTTTTTAGCCAACTGCTAGTGAGTTAAGTGTACCTTAATGTAAAGTGTGACCAAAGTGTTTAGACGGGCTGCCCGGCCACAGCAGTGCACTGAACTGAGGTCATGCTAAGCTTTGTTTGAATAGAGATAAGTGAATGGAAGACTTTTCCTTAACACGGAGCTCACAGAGTCCTTGGACAGCCTCTCCTTCCTGAAGCGGATGAATCGCTGCTGGCAGGATCACTGCAGACAAACTGTAAGGTTTGATGTTTGTCAGATATGCATACTGAAAAAAACTGCTTCATTTATGTTTTGTGTTGTTCTGCCTCAGGGTAACGACTAAGTGTGTCCATCTCACTTAAAGTGTTTTTTCTCCTATAGATTATGATCCGGAGCATCTTTCTTTTCCTGGATCGTACCTATGTGCTTCAGAACTCCCTGCTCCCCTCCATCTGGTAAAATACCAGCTCGTTCCATCTAATCGGTTAGATGATCTTTTCAGCCAGTTTGTCTGTTCAGCTGCATTTCGGAGGCTAAAGCTGTCTGTGTGTTGCAGGGACACGGGGTTGGAACTGTTCCGTACCCACATTGTGAGCGACAGCGCAGTTCAGAAGCGCACGGTGGATGGCATTTTGGAGCAGATTGAACTTGAGCGCAATGGAGAGACGGTCGACCGCAGTCTGCTCAGGAGCTTACTGGGCATGCTGTCAGACCTGCAGGTAACTGGATTGTGTGTCCCAACAAAACTGCTCATTAGATGGGCTGAATGTATGCACGCCGTTGTTTTTTTTACTTCCTGCTTCTCTCACTCTGCTAGGTTTATAAAGATTCGTTTGAGGAGAGATTCTTGACTGAGACCAATCGTCTGTACGCAGCAGAGGGACAGAGGCTGATGCAGGAGAGAGATGTGAGTGAGACCCCTCATTTATGGGCCTATAATTGTGGTGTATCTTCTTCTACGGTCACAGTTTTTCATCAGTACCTCAGTTATACACATTCCAGGGATAGGTTGCTTAATTTCGTCTCTACATGTGTGTTGTCTATGTGTGTATGTGTCCAGGTGCCGGAGTACCTGCATCACGTGGCTCGTCGGTTGGAGGAGGAGAATGATCGTGTCATGAGCTACCTCGACCAGAGCACTCAGTAAAACTCTTCTTGACTCTTCTTGATTTTTAGTCAATCTTTCAGAATGCCTTTGAGAACTCTCTTCACAGCAAAATGGCCGTGTTGATTTAACTCTGAACGTGTAAAAGTCAACACTGCGCTGGCGGTGGCATAAATCCACACCATCAGAGTTCATCTAACACCTTTAGAGATAGTTTTGAACACCCGTCCCAAAGCCATATCCGCCGTGTGAGTGAAAAAACAAATCTCTAATTAACACTCGTCTTCTCCAAATAATTGTCAGTGGAAAAACAACACTTACTAACACTGGGAAATGTGCTCTGTTCTGTCAGTGAGGCTGCAGGCATGTTACTGAAACGGCATCAGAGAGAGGATACGAGATGAGATGACTTTGGAAATGTATGCGTTCATACCTATGGTCACTTTAACTACGTTCTCATTTTCCTTTCATTATTTACCAGGAAACCTGTCATTACCTGCGTTGAGAAACAGCTTTTAGGAGAACACATGACAGCAATACTACAAAAGGGTAAGGCCACAGAAAAGACTTTAATATGTCCTTAATATTAGTGTGGGTGTGTGTACAGGCATGTGCATAAGAGAGAGAGAGAGAGAGATGCATGAATACTGAATACTGATTGTTTACACGAGAGCATGATTTGTGTTTGCGTTGTTGGTGAGTTGGACGGTTAGGAATTGAGAAGGAGCTGACAACACTAATGCTTTGTTACAAGGTGCGTTACCTCTGACACTGATTCAGTTTCACAACGTATTGTGACGTATGTTATATATTACTGAGATGTACCAGTACAGATTTACTGTATTTTTTAAGCACTCTAAGGGACAAAAAGAGGCAAAAACTTAATTTACTTAAATAGTTACCTTTATTATTGCATAATTACACACAACACAACAAGCCGTAGTGTACTGAAGTTGCAATAAAATGTAAACAGTGTAAACATTTACACTCATTTGGCTTCTTTGTGCTTTAGAGAGTAAAATGTAAAACAAAATATTCAGTTTGTGTTTGGATCTACAGTTTAGGCCTTTGAATATTCTAGTTGTGTCTCCTCAGCTGAGTGTATTTAGCTCTGACGGACGTTGTTTGCAGACAGAATTGCAATAGATTCCCGCTTGCCTGTTTTGTTTACTTTTTGAAATCTGAATGGAGCCCAGATATCCGTTCTGATGCTACAACTAAGACTCAGCAGACGTTTGGTGTCCCTACAAGCACAGGAGCAGCTGTGAAACGCTCGTGATCAGACCGAGTCCATGACTAAAGCAAACACGTTTTTTCTTCCCTTGTTTTACAAGCTGAGAAATGTCCAATCCAGGCATTAATTTTAGGATTTGGAGATTTGATTCAGTCATGAAAAATAAACTTGTGTGTTATGAGTGAATTGATTTGTTTGTTCGTTGGATACAGACACACACAGACTCTAATTTGTGATGTTGTTGTGTCAGGACTGAGCACCCTACTGGATGAGAACCGTGTGACTGAGCTCACCCTCCTTTACCAGCTGTTCAGTAAGGTTAAGGGAGGACTCCCCACGCTGCTGCAGTTCTGGAGGGATTACATCAAGGTATGCACAAACACACATCAATACAACATGCAGTATTATCCTCACGTACACAGGTACGTACAGAGCCACGGCATTTGTTCACCATGTCATTCGACGTGTCAGAAATGCACATGTACCCTATCGTGAAACATTTTGTCTGGCCTCAGTCCTTCGGAGGAGAGATCGTAGGCACACCAGAGAAAGACAAGGACATGGTGCAAGACCTGCTGGACTTTAAGGACAAGATGGACAACGTGGCGCAGGGCTGCTTTGCTCGCAATGAGAGTTTCATCAACGCTATGAAGGAGGCCTTCGAGACCTTTATCAACAAGAGGCCCAACAAACCTGCTGAACTCATCGGTAGGTCAGGAGAAAGAAATGTGCCGTCATGACAGCTGTGGCTCAGATAATGAGATTTTTGTCCAGTACTACATATCAACTCTATTGTCCACCTACAAACTTTAAACACTCTCTATACCCTTAACATCCCTTTACACTGTGAATTCCTGTCCTGGCTTTTATTAGTCCCAGCGTGTGATAACAGCTTCCTTTGTTGTTCCTCCCTGTCCAGCTAAATATGTGGACTCTAAGCTACGGGCAGGAAACAAGGAGGCTACAGAGGAAGAGCTGGAGAGGATTCTGGACAAGATCATGATCATCTTCCGCTTCATACATGGTCAGTTACACTTCTGTGTGTGTGCACAAAATTGTCCTGTGAATGCGTATGTGAGCACGTTTGCTTTATTATTACACAAGTGTTACCTAGCGATATGTAGCTTATTACATTTTGATGAAAGTGTTTGATTTCCCTTTCCTCCCCTAGGCAAGGATGTGTTTGAGGCGTTTTATAAGAAGGACTTGGCCAAGCGCCTGCTGGTTGGCAAGAGCGCTTCTGTTGACGCTGAGAAGTCCATGCTTTCCAAGCTCAAGCACGGTGAATATCTACTCCTTTTTGCTATTTGATATTTTTATTGGAAATTCTTATGAGCTACAAAAATAAGACTGCATACAATAAATACAACATACACCTTGGCACATAAACATGTAACATACACACATAAAAGAAGAGACATGTCTAGTTATCTTGTCATAACTCAAACCGTTAATCAAAACCTTCAGTGGTGCCATATGCTCTACACACACGTGATGACATCATGTCCTCTGACACATGGAGATATGCTAAAAGTTTCTGAGAGGATGATCTGAACTCTCACCAGCAATTTGTAGGATTTCATCGAGCTCAGGGTTTTCTTTGGCCTGTCACAAACTCACGATGGTCTTAATCATGAGATTTCTCCAACAACTTGACCTGTGAGCGACTCTGGGCCGTGAGTTCAGCAGAGAGAAGAGCAAGCGGATACGACATGTCAGTAATATGACAAGAAAACTGACAGTCTCTGATCGCATGCTTTGAATAAACTTTCAAATAAAAGTCTTTCCTTGATGCTCTCCTCTCAAACGCCATATACTGAAGATCTTTCTCTAGATGTCCCTGCCCCAAAACGGTATCGCAGTTGAAGCGTTAAGCCTGAGTGATGAATGAAAACCGACATAGTGGGTGCATGTGAGGGTGTGAGAACAAGTGAGTTGTGATACTGACGTGGTTCTGACTACCTTCAGAATGTGGAGCTGCATTTACCAGTAAGCTAGAGGGGATGTTCAAGGACATGGAGCTGTCCAAAGACATCATGATCCAGTTCAAACAGGTACATTCGGTTTCTGCACACGTACCGACATACACAAGCAACGTAATGCAACTTTCGATGTCATGTTCACGGTATACAAACATTGTACTGTGGCCTCGTCGTGCATTCTTCATGCATAACTGTACAAGTGATAATATTCTGAGTCACTGACCTGAGCAGCGACGGCTGTGAGTTGGAGATAACCCCGTATGTTTCTCTCCCCAGTACACACAGAACCAGAGTGAGCCCAGCAACATCGAGCTGACTGTGAACATCCTCACTATGGGCTACTGGCCTTCATACACACCCATGGAGGTCCACCTGCCTGCAGAGGTAAGTGCTTGTTTATCTGTATGTGCTGGGCTTTGACCCTGCTGACAGTGGGAATAATGACCAGCACTTTATTTATACAGCACCTTTTAAAACCAAGGTTGCAAAGTGCTTCACAATAAAACACTAGAATTAAAAACATGAAAGCACACATCACATGAACACAAACACCAGACCCAAATTTAAAGACAGCATAGCAGCAGAAATAAAAGCTTCAACAGCTATTGAGAGTAAAGGAATAAAAATAAATCTTAAGATGTTTTTTAAAAAAGTGGCATCTGTGCAATCCCAAGATTTAAAAGCTGTTTGATGCCGCTCAACATTTAATTTAGTAGGATAAGTAGAACATGAGCAACAAGCCTTTCGTTTGAAGAACATTTATTTTCTAATATTTTAGTACATGTAGCCTATTAACTGTTTATTTGTGGACAGCAACGTGGCTCAGTGAGTAAGGAAACCATCGGCCGTCTCATCTCAGTGATGACCGTCTCTAAACTGAGCCGGGTGATGGGCTGATCCATAACATAGTGTACACAATCTCAGTACAAATGTCCTCTCTTCATCTCGTGGTAGATGGTAAAGCTCCAGGAGGTGTTTAAGCTCTTCTACCTGGGGAAGCACAGTGGGAGGAAGCTGCAGTGGCAGCCCACGCTGGGCCACGCTGTGCTCAAGACGGAGTTCAAAGAGGTGAGGGCATGCATCCTAACTGGGCGTTGGGAGGGGGAGGAGAGGCAAGTCGGCATGTTCATAGTTCTTGTGCCTGACAAAGTGTGCATAGTGAAAGCACCTGAATCGTTCATCATTTTATCCTGCAGGGCAAGAAGGAGCTGCAGGTGTCTCTGTTCCAGACGCTGGTGCTGCTAATGTTCAACGAGGGAGAGGAGTTCAGCGTGGAGGAGATTCGCACCGCCACTGGCATAGGTTAGACACTTTTATGTCCATGTCTCTTTGAACCTGTAATACAGTTTTATCACGGGGGGATGGTGTAGAAAGTTTGTATCGCAGTTGACTGTACAGCACGTTATCATTTCCCCCTTGCCCCACACAGAGGAGGGGGAGCTCAGGCGTACGCTGCAGTCCCTGGCCTGCGGGAAAGCGCGTGTCCTCAATAAGAACCCTCGGGGGAAAGACGTGGAGGATGGAGACCGTTTCAATTTCAACAATGACTTCAAACACAAACTGTTCCGCATCAAGATCAACCAGATCCAGATGAAGGAAACGGTATGAATACTGGCGCGGATCTCCCCGTTCTACACGCTCTCCTCCTCGTCACCCGGGGCTTGCTTTAATGCTCTTCACTGCTGTAGACGGTAGCATCACAATGCTTTTCCTTCTGCAAAATCTGTCACATCCAAGGGAGACAGGCCTACGAAAGACAGAGGGTGATAAAATGCCTAAAGAGCAGGTTGATTAGGCTTGGGTGCGCAGGTTCCTACGCAGGACTAGAAAGTCTGGAAATGTATGCTAAAAGAATTTGGTCATTTCCAGGTCTTAAAATCTAGAAATTGCACAAAAAGGTTTGTAAAAGTGTGGAAAAAATAATCCCAATGTACCTCCATCATCTCACGTTTTGGTATTATCTGTAGAGTGATATGGTGACGTTAGTAGGAGCAAGATGACTATCAAACTAAACACCAACCAAAATCATATCAACAAGTTACGGTCTGGAAAAAGTCTGGAAGTTTGTAATTGAAATTTTTGGGCGATACACTTTTGACCCAGCAATTTACTGAGCTCTGTTCTGCTTTTCTATCCAACTCCACTGCTCATTAGACAGTACTAAAGGATTCTTATAAACTCCTTGTCATTTTGGTGTGTGTGTGTGTGTGTGTGTTATCCCCCCACCAGGTGGAGGAGCAGGTGAGCACCACAGAGCGCGTATTCCAAGACCGGCAGTACCAGATTGATGCAGCTGTGGTGCGCATCATGAAGATGAGGAAGACGCTCAGCCACAACCTGCTGGTGTCGGAGCTCTACAACCAGCTGAAATTCCCTGTCAAGGTATTTTAGGCCTGGAGTACCTCTGTCACTCCTCCCATTCTTATCTTTCTTCTCTGTGGTTTAGTTCATCTTACACACACACACACACACACACACGCACACACACACTCACAGTCAAACTCTATCATTAGATCGGAAGAGCACACG
>OMOV01099670.1:0-10018 GCA_900312565.1 Beryx splendens | reverse complement strand
CACTGGCAGCAGTTCAGTTCAATAGTTGAAAGTGGGCTATGTCCACAGTGCCAGACACTACTGCTCTAGCTGTCCTACACACCAGACTGGCCTCATCACGTCACACACACACACACACACACACACACACACACACACACCATCTTTTCTGTCTTAGATTTTCACTTTATCATTCCATTAAGATCTGTGATTCACTATGACAGTTCTGCTATAACAACCTGAGAAGGAGTGTAGATGCATTTGGTTGAGGCTTATTATCCACCTGAGAAACAGCCTCACACTCATGTCATATCTGATAACAGAAAATAACAAACACACACACACAATAGCAAATCAGATGCAAAAGGGTGCTGGTGGTTTGTAGCATATAAAAGGCCCAAACACAACAATTTTGTGGGTGAAAAAACATGTTCCAAGGTGTGTGAAGAGCTGTAAGTGTTTAATATATTGATTTTTGCCAATGCCAACTCAAATAGTGATAAAACATTGATCAAATGATGACAATGAGGGACCTAGAGCAGTATAGTCTGGCTCTTCATGCACTTTGTTCCCTACTAAAGGCACAGTTCATCATCACAGTGTTGCAGAGCTATTAAAATGTAAATTGTCTGTGGTTGAGGAGAGTGTTTTTTTACAGAGATGCTCTGTTCCACTTGACTAACAAGAATCAGGGAGAAGAAAGGAACTCTGAAAAAAATGGCTTTTAATCTGAAATTATCAGTAGTGGAAAGCTGAGGTCTACTGATATCTTCCAATTTTCTCTCTCGCAATCCATCCATGTTCACTGACTAGTTTTTATGTTTCTAGTTAAATGTAAATTAAATGATCCTTACAAAGCTGATTGATAGTCAAAGCCACATAAGACCTGCAGGTGGAAGGAACCAATTTACCAGAGTGCAGCAGGTAAGTGATCATTTGTCCTAGGCGAGGCTGAGAAAGAGGAGGGACGGAGCAAACAACCTTTGTTTCTCCTCCTTTGAGCTTTGCAGCCTCCACAGTTAATTTCATTCAGGTTAATGAACACCATTTACCAGGCAGGGAGCAGCTTTGAGGAAAGACTCAGAAAGACCAAGCTGCTGACCAACAGCAGATAGAAACATTCCCACAGGAGGCACCGGGAGCGACCCTCCATGTTAATGAATAAGCCTTTGATGATGGAATTTATTTTGTGGGAAATACGGCTAAGATGAAAAAGACATTTTACACCCACCGCTCTCTTAACATTTGAAAACCTCAGCCATAAAATGTAATCAGTTCTCTCTCATTGCTTCCTCCTCTGCAGTATGGATGTATTCTTCTTTGCTTTGCTCTGTCACTTTGCATCAAGAGACAGTCGCTACATGAAGACTCTACTGATAAAAGCAAAATAAAAGCAAAACTGTAAGGCAAAGAAACAAGATGTAATGGAAAGGCAAAGGATGAAGACAAAACTATTCAGTAAGCATTTGACATGCTTTTGCAAGACAAAGGTTATGCTTTTCTTTAATTGATAAGCATAAATGACCCTCTGCATTTTATGTTTAGTCAAGAATAAACAGCTGTTTATAGAGTTGACCAAATATTACCAACATCTTGTCTGTTTCTCTTCAGGTAGAGAAAAACAGACAAGCCAAAATCCAGTTCTTGGCCACTATTCTTCTCCAAAACTAACCTTCTCTCTCTCCAGATGGTGATTACATTGCTGATGTGAACTCATTAGGAGATGAAACATCTAGAGATAAATCTGCTTGAGTGTGAATTGATTGAGAGAGTGTTGATGGAAATTTGTTCACAGGGGAAACTCTAGCGTTTTTCCACATGGAGGTTTTCCTTCTGTCTATGATATCCATGTTGTTGTGCACTTGAGGAGATGCTTCACTGCTTCAGAGAGTTCTCCCTGTGGTAAAATGTACTCATGGAAATTAATTCTGAACTTGACCCTTTGATGTCCAGAAATTGATCTCTACCAAGCAGAGCTAGCCGGGCCTTCTTCCCTCTGCTTTCTTGTGAGGCGTTTCTGTAAAGAACATCAAAATTGGCTTTCTTTTTTTACAAGTCTATGCAAAAATAATATGTATTGCTATCATAGACCATTGTGAATTGCAAACCATATCAGTCAAACTGTGTGTTGAAGTAATAGAACATATCAAATAATTAGTACTGCAGCACACATCAGAATTACTTAGATCAACACTTTATTGATCAGCTACATAGGTCATAAAAACCAAGGAGTGAACAATGGTTTACTCTGTTTGATTGCTACCAAATAGCCAGTCTGCTGATTAGCCGAGAGACATGTGACACATGATACATGACAAACATACAAACACAACATACCTGTTTACATTGTTCTGAATCTGTGATATCTTAGTAATACTCTGAAATTTAAAAATGATCATGGAGACTTTACCAAGGTCTCAGATTCAACTTAATATTCATCGGCATACTTTGGAATTTGGAGAGATTATTGTGCATGTGTATTAGAGGTGATGAAACCTGGAGAAGGGTATTTTTGTAATCTCTCTGCCACACTTCATTTGCCTCATTAATTAACACTTAATCTACAGACTAAAAGGACCTCAGAGCCAAATGAAGCATTTAGGTTGTTTCATTTAAGGGACAAAGTCACTATGCAACTCCTACTCAGACAAAGTTTAAAAAAAAAGATTGAAACAACTACTTTGCTTGGTACTCCAGCAAAAAAGGAAAAACCCATGTTGTATCGCATTATCATGACGACCAAAATGCCATCCAATAGATTGAGCTTCATATCCAATAGCCAAACCTGAGGAATATAGTCACTATATAGTCTATATAGTCAATACAGTCTTTGATTTCTTAACTAACAAAATGTTTAGTAGGATCACACTCCGGTAGACTGTTAGGCCCGGATCTACTAACATGTCGTAATTCCAGGTGCAGTGCAAAAGCTTTGCGGGTGAAAATAGTACCGCAAGCACAAGGTATTTACTAAAGTAGGGCATGCAAATGTGACTACAGAAATATGAGGACCAAACAATGCGCACAAGACCTCATTAGCAGCAACGTAATGATGGGAAAAAGAAGCACAAATGTCTCTCCAGTGGAGCTGGAACTGTTGGTGGCAGAGAGAGAAAACCCACACAGATGTTTTACCCGTGCGTAAAAAGTCACTCTGGAATGACAAAGTGAATGCAGTTGAGCACCACAAGCGCAATTTAGCAGAGGTAAAAATAGCTGGTGAAGCCACACACACACACACACACACACATCTCTCCACTGTTGTGACAGTTATTACGCACAAATATTGTAGCTGCATTGTTTTCATCAAGGCAATGCCACTGAGACATTGGCTCTTAAAGGAATAGTTCACCCAAAAATGAAAATTCAGTCATTATCAACTCAGCCCCATGCTGATGGACGGTCGGGTGAAGTTCTTAGTCCACAAAACAGTCCTGGAGCTTCACAGCAAAACAGCACTGCAGCATTCTCCTAAACAACCAAAGTTCATGGGGACTTGTTTTAAAACGTAAAAAAACAACCACAAAATGGCTCCATACTGCTCGTTCGGCGTAATCCAAGTGTCCAGCAGCCCCAAGATCCCAAGTTCCCAGAAAGACTACGGCTGTGGCTAATCGCTGCTCATCTGGATCTCAACTCCTCCGCTGAATCCCTCTGTGCAGTCCAGGTGTGTAGTGAACACTTTTCACCAGAGGATTACTGTCCAAACATCCAGGGAAGAAGAACAGAACTACTTCTAGTGGCGCATGTATGCATATTCGAGCTCGTGCACCCACCTCAGACGGGGTGCGTGCTAACGTGAGTGCAGGTTTGAGCTCAGCGGCTACAGTGAAGATTTCGGCTAAAAAAAGGGTGTAAATGATTTCTTTTCAATTGAACTTGGGATCTCGGGGCTTCAGAGACATGGATTATGCTGGACGAGCAGTATGGAGCCATTTTATGTTTTGTTTTTTTCGGTTGTTTTTTTTACGTTTTAAAACAAGTCCCAATTCAGTTGTTTAGGAGAATACTGCAATGCTGTTTTGCTGTGAAGCTCCAGGACTGTTTTGTGGACTAAGAAACTTCACCCGACTTTCTGTTGGCATGGGGGTGAGTAGATAATGACTGAATTAAAATTTTTGGGTGAACTATTCCTTTAATAAGTGTCAGCAAAACCAGAGAAGAGCGCACAACTTTTCCTGTCTGTATATTTAGGTAACAGTCTGCATATTGAGTGCGCTTTCTGCCGCTCTGTCAATTAGGCTTAAATGGTGCATTTTAAGTCAGCATGCTCGTATAAATCTAATTGAAATTATAATAGGGATGCAATCTCATGAGCACATGTTATGCTGTGTAGATGACTGTGTCACTTTGATCTTGGAGCCGGTTCCAGAGCCATTCTGTGCGCAAAATAAGACATGCTTTTCCTAGATCTTAAATCCTGTGCGCAATCAACAGATGATAAAGGCCACCACATCTTGATAAATCATTTCCACTGCCAATCTCCATAAATCCTTAATTTTGCGCCCCAGCCTTGAAACACCCACAAATGCATATGCAATTAGACGCAAGCGCAAAAAACGGTGGACCCAGATCAACCCATGATTTAAGGGTCCATCTCTATTGCTCTTCCACTATCAGCCATTTCTATTTTCTATTCCAGGAGGCTCAGGGACAAAGCAGGAGAATCAATGAACAGCCTTCTCTTCTCTCTGTAAATGCAGGCAGCATATCAGCAAGGCTGTAGGGCAGGCCTATTGAGCACAGTGCAGCCTGTGTTGAATGAACCAACTGTAGAGGCTTTCACATGGCGGCTAAGGAGATGAGTGGGAGAGCAGATTAACTGAGCAGGTTGTTTATGTTATTCATGAGGGTCAACTAGGGGACGATAATTTCAATTCTCCACAACGTATGGCAGACAACAAACACCTGGAACAGTTCATTATTATGTGCTGAGATTTGTATTGCTGTCTGTTCATTTCAGTAGGAAAATCTCTGCCTGATCTCTCCTCCTGTATCTCTCCTTCATTTGTCTCTCTAATAAACTCTGAAAGACACCAGGACGATTCTGGCGATAGCTGGGATTGGATGGTGTTTCTAAGCTGCATGCTGCTGTTTTTTCCTCACATCATGTGCTGTTGTCTTCAATACAGCCTACACTCATTATGATCAGTCATAGGATGGGCATCCTAATATGTTTCTTTGAACAGAACATCTATAGTTGAAAGTAGAACAGTGTCATCAGCATATCACACAAGGCGTCTTTGAACACATGAATCATGGAAGTCCCTTTAGCTTGTTGTTCATCACTTAGATAATACAATCTGAACTCACTATAGAGGTCAACATGGATGTCCACACACTCACGTGCCTACATACACCACATATGCTAGGTATTTGTTGAACTGTCACATTTACTGTATATTGCACTCTCAGCAATCACCCGCATTTTCTCCAGAAAATGCACCTTTCTAGTTTCAAGTTTGATAGCAGAAAATAACAAACACACCCACACAAAAGCAGATCAGATGCAAAGGGTGCTGGTGGTCTGTGGCATCTAAAAAGCCCAAACACAGCAATTTTATGGGTGAAAAAACATGTTACAAGATGTTTGAAAAGCTGTTCAAGTGTTTAATTTGTATTGATTTTTGGCAATGCCAACTCAAATATTGATAAAACATTGAACAAATGATGACGATCAGGGACCTACAGCAGCAGAAAGGAAACATGTTTATTTTCAGAGAGCAGCAGCTCTGAGAAACAAATCAAGACAGGAGGGAAAAGAAACACCACATGGAAGACTGGATGTGATATTGACCAGAGAAAAGAGGAAAGAAATGCTCAGTTTAACTTTTTATAATTTTATGATGACAAAGAGAGGAGAGCGGAGGATGAATCATGAAGTGTGTGTGTGTGTGTCTGTGTGTGTGTGTGTGTGTGTGTGTTTGTGTGTGTGTGTAGTGTAGCTAAGTGACAATGTTGAGTGGCTGTGACTGTGAGTACTGGTTTGACTGACAGTCACTCAAGGTGTGTTCAGACATGTGCTTGTTATCCAGCAGCAGCTCATTATAAACTCCACTATTCTGACACTGCAGCCACCACTTCTTCCACTTGACATTCTGCAACTGGTTTCCTAACTGGAAATCCATGTCCTGTCAGACAGCTGGCCCTGCCTCAACAGCATGTTACTGTTCAATAGAACACTGATATTAATGATTTTCTCCCTTCTAATGTTTCTGTCCTGGTGTTATTAACACTTAAAATGCCATTTGGCTTTGCAGTATAACTTGGCACAATCCAATCATTATGATTCACTAAAAATATGGCACATTGTCTCTCATTTATGGAGGCTGGAAAACCAAATCCACCTTAATGCAGTGTATTTTCAACAGGTTCTGATGTGTGGCAAACTGTCCAATCAATTCTCAGCAATTTGCTCTAATTATGCAAACTGAGAACCACCAGAAAGCCCATCAGCAGGTGATTGGCTTTAAAAACTATCCATACAGTCAACTGGAAGATAATTGAAAAATTACCCGGAATCTGAATCAGTTTCTCATTCTAATACAGTGTTAACAGATTCAGCTAATGTATAATTGTTAACTAATACATGGAACAGCTCAGGAGTGGACATGAATGTGTGAATATGAGAGAATCTGGACTGACTAATGTGATTTATCTAACCTGGCTTACAGTGCTCATGGCTGGTCTGACATTTCTGCTCTGCTCCAAGCAATGGAAGATTAATGAGCAACATTAGCTGCATTGATTTTGACACTGGTCCCAATAAAGCACTCTGACATTTGGTGAAAACAAGACAGTAGAGCCTGAATCCCTCTCATTTCATAATGAATACTGTATATATCAGTTGTGTGTGTAATTTGATTCTTTTTTGTCATGTTTTATATGTGACTGTTGTGTCTTTTTGTAAAAAAACGCAGCTAGGGATAAGCATTGGAAATTAGCAGTAGCTATAAATTCTGTGATGCACACTGGGAAATTGTTCAACAAATCACTATGTTCACTGTATCTGTCCCTTTTAAATAAAATGAAATTAAATAAAATAAAGAACAGAGAGGGATGCTGTTCATAAAGCTCTGTGGCCCCGAAGGGCTAAACACAATGACCACGGAAATATTTAATGTTGTACCATTTGAGGGAGTAATAGCTCTATCGATCACACAGAGCAGCAGGGAGAACGACTGAAGAAGTTTGACTGACATTCAACCAGAGGAAATAACTTGGCTCACTTTGTCATCTGGAATAGAAGGGAAATGCGTTCAAGAGGAACCAAGTATTAACAATGTGTGTGTGTGCGAGTGTGTGAGTGCATTTGTGTGTGTGTGTGTGTGTGTGTGTTTGCCTATGGTTTTACTATCTTGTAGGACACAAAAGTATAGAAGCTGGTAGTGCAAGCTGTGTGTGGGAGTTACCTGTGTATGTTTGTGTTGAAAGTGCTGATGCCACTGCAGTCCCAACAGCCAGAAGCCTTTCAGGATGTTTTGACACAGTCTGTCAGCAGGCCAATTAAGAGCTAATTAATGTCAGATTAAATTG
Source organism: Beryx splendens (assembly GCA_900312565.1). Classification (NCBI taxonomy): domain Eukaryota; kingdom Metazoa; phylum Chordata; class Actinopteri; order Beryciformes; family Berycidae; genus Beryx; species Beryx splendens. The sequence continues at coordinate 2,503 of OMOV01099670.1, read as the reverse complement.
TGGCTGTTCAGTGAACTTATTAGTGTTGGTTGAATAAAGTAATAGATGGCATTAGAGAACAGATCATTGGTTGTGGGTAACGAAAGAGTCAAAAATTTTGAATTCATGATAACTTTGAAAGCACATGAGTAATCGTAATGAATCTTGAGTGTCCTATGCTTTCCCACACATCTGTATTACCAATTCAAAACCATTCTCTTGAAGTTGATGGGTTTGATGCGCAACAGAACCCAACAGCGGTCAGGAGACAGGGGAGCAGAATATAGACACACACGATCAGGTGGTGAAACAGAAAGAAACAGAGGCTCGGGAACAAAATGAGAAAAATGGACAGGCTGAGCAAGTATGAAAGGTGGAGCTGAGTGAGATCGCTGGGAATCGTGAGAGGACCGAGCAGAGCGAAATAAAAAGATTGGGCTGAGAAATGGCCATTAAAAGGAAATGTACAGAGGACAGACAAAATAGTTCAAAAGCGAAAAAAATCTTTGAAAGAAACAAAGCTTCTTTCCACTTTAATGGAGGAGAACGCAGATGAGAGTGACAGTGATGTAGATTCTGTATCCCCCGCTCAGCTGCAGGCAGATTCAGAAAGCAGCTACTTTTTCATGAAGATTAAGAACTTCCTGAAAGCAGCAATGAGTGTGAGGGCAGTTAAGGTCGAAAACTTCTTCACAGACCTGAAACTGTTTGATTCAGCTAGGTGTTTTATGAAAAGTATGGGATGTTTGGAGGAAGATACCTGAAAAAAAAAAAAAAAAACGTATTCAAAAGGTGAAAATGCAAATACTTGAAGATTAATATGTTCATTGTGTCATTCTCTCTCAATTGTGATTGTTGTGTTTCTTGTTATTGTAAAGCTCAGCTCCTTTCTTCTTATGTGTGAAATAAAAATAAGCACTTTAAATGTAAATGGAGCAAAGAGTGGCATTCTCTTTTTAAACTGGCTGGTATTAAGACATTTTGTTTGTGCCAGAAACATAGTACTATTGACAATGCAACTGAATTGAGGAGGGAATGGAGTGGCATTCATAAATCTGATAATAGTGGTGGAGTTGGTGTTTTGTTCTTCAAAGACTTTATGCCAAATTTAAGTAATAGTCAAAGGTCGATTGCTGAAAATTTTAGCATGTGTCAAAATGCCAAAATGTTTTTTTTTTTTTAAATAAATGTTTATTCTCCAGTCCTTCGTGCTGGAAGATTGTGTTTTCTTAATGTGCTATGTGATGTAATCCATAGTTGTAATAGTGGGGAATTTGTTTTGGGGAGGTGATTTTAATTGTACGGGAAATTATAATTTAGACGGGAAATCATGAAGACTGCCACCAGATTGCTGGAGGCCGACATCAGCTCTGTGAGTGGGAGGAATCATGAAGATAATGAGGCAATTCATCTTAGTTTTCATATTATTTAAAGATATACTGTATGTCTACTATGCCCTGGGAGTTTTATTATGCCTCAAGAGTAGAGTGTTTTCCACTGATACAACTACCATTTGTTGCTATAAATACTCCAAACTCCTTTGACATAAGTGTCTCTGACTGAACTGTATGTGGTGAGGCAGCACTGCATCACTGCTCTTCATCAACAGTCACTCAGCATGTTTACTGCATGTAGTGAGGCAGCACTGCATCACTGCTCTTCATCAACAGTCACTCAGCATGTTATAATACTGTATGTAGTGAGGCAGCACTGCATCACTGCTCTTCATCAACAGTCACTCAGCATGTTATAATATTGCATGTAGTGAGGCAGCACTGCATCACTCCTCTTCATCAACACAGACCCTGTTTGATGTGAACAGTGCTTGGAAAACAGGAGCAATCAAAGAATCAAACATGTATTTTTTATCCTCCAGAGGGTTTTCTTCTATAGTGACAGTCGTGTTGAACTGGAACACTGCAACTCACCACAGCAGCTCTGCTGAACACAACACACACTAACTACACACTAACACACTAACACACTAACACACAAAATGGAGAGACTTGTTTGATTTTCACTGTTTGAATACAGCAGCAGAGAGAGGAAATACTGAAATATTCTATTAGAAAGCAGCTCAGGTGGCTATAGCACCAGTGTTGTTAGCATCTCAAGTTCAGCTCTAAACCTGTTGGATTTGATGGCACTAGCACTGGATAAATAGGCTACCACAGAAATGATATGATGTGAATAATTATAATAATATTAATATGATCATAGTATTACTGTTGATAGAAGCTTTTTGATCATTGATGTTAGGCTGGCAAGGACATGAAGGGAGGAGCAACGTGATTTATTTTGTCTCCCCCATTGGCTGTTCAGCAACCAGGAACAATTGGATGTCTGGAGGAAAGAAGGAAAGCAGAATAGAGTGGTGGAGTGATGAAAGAGAGAGAAAAGAAGAAATGCAAGGAGAGGATAGAGACATTGAGGCTTACTGTCAGAGAGAGAGAGAGAGAGAGAGAGAGAGAGAGAGAGAGGAGAGAGAGAGAGAGTATGTTTGGGGAGAGAAGCTGTTGCACCG
>OMOV01099657.1:0-10600 GCA_900312565.1 Beryx splendens | reverse complement strand
GGAGGCGCTAGTGCAGCGACCAGGACACAAACCCCTATTTGGCTTCCCGCCCGCAGACACGGCCAATTGTGTCTGTAGGAACGCCCGACCAAGCCGGCGGTAACATGGGGGCACGAACCTGCGGCCCCCGTGTTGGAGGCGAGGGAATAGACCGCTACACCACCCGGGCGCCCCACACTTGTTACACTCTTGTTAGTTTCAGTTATAGTTTAACTGGTGAACACTTGCCTCACAGTGGGAGCTGATCTTTCAGATTAAATGCCATCACATAATCTAATGAAGCACTGTAATTATTCAACTGAAAGAAAAGAAAAAATACACATTGAGTGAATTTACATGCACACAATAATGTGACTATTGCCAATACTGCGATGAAGGCAATAATCTGATTAAGCCGTTTACATGATTGCATAAACTGACAGCTCCCCAGAATAATCCGGTTTACATGACTGAAGCACTTTTTGAGAGAAAATTGTGGAAATGGCACACACGGCCTATAGCCTATGTTTTGATAAAAAATAACTCCTTTCCTGCCCTGTCACTTTCAGATGTAATCAAAACAAGTACTACTACTACTGACTGTGCTCTAGCACATCATGTTGTTTGTCGCAGCCACATGCCTATCTCTTTTACAATTACAAAATGCCATGCTTCAGGCTGTGCTATTGGGAAACCTGCTGTACGGAAGGAGACGACGCATGCAGTTGTTGCGGTGTGTTTGATTGGAGCTGTGAGCTGCTGCGCCATCCAGCACGTCTCCAGAGTGTCACCATCCGTCTCCTCCTAATTTGCGCTGTAGAAACTTGGAAGCTGTGCGGAATAGCCTACCAGCATGATGTGCACAAAAACACAGACATTTGTCTACCTATTTGGATTTTTTCTTTTTTTTTCAGATTTTTTTTTAACTATAATTGTGCAGCAAAAATGTGCACCACATCAAATTAGAGGCTGCAGATGGAATGCCTATAACTGTTGTAAGGAAAAAATTTAATACTGTGTCTTTTCTCTATGAAGGACACTCTGCCCATCTCTTTGTGCTGCAGAGAGGAGTGTTTTTTCTCTGCATACCAGGGAGGTGAAATCGGTTCATGTCCTGTGCACTTCTACCATATATGGTCATGGTGTTCTTGTAGGTAAGGCTAGTCTATGCTATCCATACGTGTTTCCGTATAAGGTTAAGTTAGTGGACTCTGTACCAGTGGGTTGGCTTTATGTCGAGATATAAGACTCTGGTTTGAGCAGTGTATAAGAAGAGAGGGTCTCGAGTTTTTCCTTTGCCATTCTTCTGAAACTGACCCATGCATGTTGAATAAAACCTTCACGCATGACTCTTGAACCTTTGCTAAATTATTTACCCACAACGGTGAAACCATATTTCCCCCCCTACACTGTCAAGCTGCATTTGGATGGATATAGCGATATCAAATGAAATCCTATCCTACAAGCTGTTGTGGATGGCAGATATTGGTAAAAATAACCCCCTAATCTAGCCCAGTACAGACTACAATTAACTTTTCCCTTCACATGGTGAGCTGGACACATGCGCCAGCTGGTCACAGTTCAAGAAAGTTCAAGTCTTTTATCGTCAGATGCACAGAACAACACAGAGTCAATGCAACTATGGTGTATCTTTCCCTCTCTTTTGTCTCTCTCTTTTCAGTAGCTGTCCTGGCCAAGACAGGCAGCAGTACAATTAACACATCTTAATGCGATTAAGATCAGAGCACTCCACATATCTTACTGCGATTATGTTTACCTCAACTATGAGCATAACATTAATATAACCAGCAAGGGCGTAGGTTTACTTTGGAAAGTGGTAGGGATAAATCACAGGAATATTTACAGCAATTCTACATAACTTACTCTGCCTATATTTAGTACACTTGAACATAAAAGTTGGATAATTACCACTCCAGACAGATTTGAATAATATTTCAATTAAGCAGTCCTCCAATCACTAGAACACTATACAAGCCCTCAGTCACTATGACACTAACAAGCCTCCAATCCCTAACCCAGGCACCAACACTCCTTCAGCTGAGGATGACCCTGCCTGACCCTGAGTGACAGATGCAGGCATGTATTTGGGCCCTACAGTATGTCCTGAATACATGTCTGCACCTGTCACTGACAGACACAAACCTATTTGCCATCAGGACCAGTTTGTCCACCTGGCCCTGATGGACATGTTCATATTTCCCCCCTCTCTGTGACCGTAATGTTACCTGAGGCTCAGCTGTAGGAGACCTGCTGCCTGCCCCTGCTGCTGCTCCACCCTTCATCCTGGATCTGAGATTTACATTGATTTATGTGAGTGACAAGCAATCATGCTCACATAAAGAGAAAATACGCTACCTTTCTTTGCTGGATATACCTCATTAGCCTACAATTAATTTCTAATGTAGCCTACTTCAACTATTATTATCACTAATGCATTATACACATCAACCGCAACGCCTTGCTTCACTTATCTGATAACATGAATCCAATATTTATAGAAAGCACGTTAAAATAGGATTAGTGTTTATCTATCACTAACAGTAGCTACCATTAGGCCTACTTACATGTTTACTCTGAAGTCTACTTTCCTTTGTTGGCCTGCCATCGTAGAGTGAAACACTGCTAGCTGTTAGCCAAATACCGTGGAAATTGGAGAAATGTAATATTCAAGGTGGTGAACTCGGAACCAATAAATTCAGATTTTTTTTCAAAGTAAAATATTTCAATGTTATGAATTCAGCTGTGATTAATTTTCAATATTAAGTATTCAGTGGCTGATAAAATAAAAAAAATTTGATGGCCCATATTAGCTTTCATAGTAAAACCTCCAGAGCTCTACAGATTTGCATCAGTGAGCACCATAGAAACATCAGGACTGGAGATGAATGCAGCCACATTACATTCTACTTCAAACAGGCCGGCCATAATATCAGCACTCTCAGATATATTGGCACTGAGAAGGTCAACAAATCCCCCAGGGGAGAACTGGAGATGAAACTTCTCCAGCATAAGGGTTTTTGATCTACTCACTCAATACCATGTCTCCATCTGGTTTAAATGAGGGATTTGATTTAAAGCCCTTTTTATAATTCCCTCCATATACGTGTCTCCCCATGGTGCCCATATCTTTATCTGTTCATTCTGCGTTGATCACTGTTTACCTTTCACTGTAATCATTAGGCTACTTGATTATTTTATGGCACATATCCCTTTCTGAGCCTACTATCTGTTATGTTAATTACAGTATATATACCCAGTATCAGAGTTATTCTGGGGGTTTATAAGCAAGTTAAATGTCATGTCACCTCCTGTATGTATATGATGTCATTACCTGCCTGAGTATACATAGCCCTTTTTTCTTCACATGGGTGTTTTGCCTGAAGAAGGCCGGTCGAAATGTTGCGTTTAATTCTTTGAGAGCATGTATTCCGTGTGCGGACATCCGTCCTTGTCTTGTAAGTTGTTGATTTTGTCCTGCACCTGCACCCAAATTGGGTTGGATGTGCACACCATGCGACTTTTTCGACTAAGTAAATTGCAATCTGCCTTTCGACCACTGGTGGCAGCGATGAACACACTGCTCGGAAGCACAGTACCAGCAAGTCAAATCAAAGTCTGCCGGCCATCTTTGGAAAAAAGCTGATGTGGAAATCCCGACTGTTTTGGAATCTGCGCATACGGTTTAACAATCTGTGCTCACAGCAGTATTTAGCAGGTTTAGCACCCTCAAAGTAACTTTTCCCGGGGTGCTGTGGCGGCTCAACTGGTCTGCCCTGTCTTCTGTCCTATGAAAAAAGTTGAAAAAGATCCCAAAATACATTAAAAAAAAGTAACGTTTCTCTCTTTGCTGCAGGAAATATATTTTAAAACCATGGATTCAGGTGCTAGCTATGTTAGCGTGGCTATCCATTGTTGCCAAGAAGTGCATCTTCATATAACAAAATGACACACTGATTTTTCCCCTTAAATAGTAAAGTCCTGCATCATAAACAAATAAACAATGTGTGATTTTACACTGTCTTTTCCTAAAAAATGCTGTAGATACAGACAGGTCACAAATTTATATACCATAGGACACAAAATTACAGCTTCGGCAGCCATCCCAGAAGTTCTCTTGATTCATACTAGGACAAACTAAAACCTCGTCTATGATCCGTGTTGCTAAGGTTACATAGGTGAGAGCAGAAGTGCCATTGACATGGCATGTTTATACCTGATCACCACCATGATATCTGCTTGTTTTATAGATTTACATCAGACGTCAAGGAGAAGAAGAGATCGATTCAAGTGAATGATGGGAAGTGAAGTTCGATGTTCAAGACATCAAAACCTGTGCATTTGTAAATTGCCCTCAGATTCTGTAAGTGGGGACATATCGCAAAATCCTGTGACATATTGGGAAGCCAGACCAGCGCATTGCATAGTTTGCTTATATTTTGTAATTTCTGCTGTACAAAGTAGGAAGGTCTCTACCGGATGTGACGTCGACTTTTCCTTCCTATAACACTGAAGTCTGTTTTTTTGTGCGAGGCTATCGAGGGACACTGTGTATTTTCTGATCAGTGCGTCACGGCGTGGCATTTCTACTCAGAAGTATGTGTGAACTGCCTACACTCTTCTATAACTGGATGCTGCACTCACAAAAGTTAATCAATTGGATAAATTTAAATATTTTCCAATCCAATGTAAAAACAAAATAAATATACATGCTCAGCTTTACCTTTTCACAGGATTGTCTAAAAGCTTTCCTAGAAGCAATTCCAATGAGATATAACTTCAGCTTGAAGAGGAAATCGTTTAATTATTCATGATGGACAAATATGGTTGGGCTTGCATCCAGAGGCAAACATATCATGCTTATATCCAGTTCAGGTAATTTCAGTTTGGGCCATAATTAGGACATGATATATGGTGATCAGAAGGAGAGAATGACAAATGCGTATAAACTGTGGCATCTGTTACAGAGTACAGATGCTTTTGGCTCTTTTGGCAGTGTATTATTTTCTTTTTGCTTCTACTTCATCTCTGTAATTTAATATCGCTGGCCTCTACTTTGAAAGACTAGAATTAAGGTTCCCTTTTATTTGAAATAAAGCTGTCATACTTCTTTCTTGCTTTAACCATAACAAATGAAATAACATCATCAATGCATTTAATGAAAAACAGTATTGCATGATTCACCAATACGCTCCCACATGGCGACCTTGTAACTAGCACTCGTCACATTGTGACTGCAAGTTTTCACTTGTTCTCGAGACGAAACAAAATGGCAAACGTCAGGGTAAGCCTGTATTGAGAGTTCAACATGAAGTGCCAAACTATTGCATTGTTCTGAGACAGATTCTCCTTTTAACACCTGTCTTTCCTTGCTACCGTGCAGTAAGGACATCAGCAGGAGGCACAGTGCCTCACGTAGAGCCTTTGAACGTGGGAGTTTTTGGATGAAACAGTTTGAAATGCTCTATTATAAATAAGGCAGCAGGCATACGTTGTCTTTCAGAAAAAAGGAACAAAGCTCAGAAGAGTAAACGCTTCAAATTATCGCAGGCGGGCAGGTGTGTGTGTGCGGGGGGTGTCCCGGCTTATGTATGTGGCATCTCATCTTTTGAACTCATTAATGCAGTGTGCTATCTGTGGTATGCTGTTTAGGCATAATAATGTGCTCCACACACTATTTACCGGGGAAACTGAGCAGTGTCTACTTTTTTTTTTTACTAACCGTAGCAGGCTGGTACACAGCAGTCATAAGTTATTTTCCAAATGTTTATTAGCTAATAGCTAAGCATTTATTATTGCAATACTGGCAGCTATGGGAACAAACATAAACGTTTGTTGCTGTGTGTGTTGCTGGAATCTGTTCTTTTCCAGTGTTACTGTCCATTCCAGGCACCTTGTCAGTAGCTGAAGTTGTGCCAGAATATCTTTTTATCTGTCATATACACACATACAGGCCAGGCGTTTCTTCAAAAACCTTTTGTCATGCATACAGAGTTGAACATTCAACCACTAAAGTTACTATATTTGTATCCATGTCACTCGCTGTCATTTTGAAAACCTAGTCCACATAGTCATACTGCAGCTTCTAATGCATATACAAATTATAGTTTCTGTCTGTCTGTCTGTCTGTCTGTCTGTCTGTCTGTCTGTCTGTCTGTCTGTCTGTGGGTGTGTTGCACCTCAGAAGAAGACACAGAAGTTACCTGACTGCATTTCGTTGAAGAGGGTTGTTTCAAAGTGTTAGGGCTGTGATCACAAATCATCTTACCGACATCTTTTGTATTTGCTTTAAACGTAATTATTAAAATCTGAAAACAAAATCAACTCAAAGCCAATATAGCTATAGCTAAAAGGCAAGTTACATGATCTAACATCCAATTAATGTAATAATAAACAATTAATGTAATACAAATTAGCAGCTAATTGTGTAATAATCATGTTAACATAATTCATTTCCAATTAATGTGATAAATGATACCTCCTGTTAATGTAATACCTTTTTTTTTTCTGTTAACGTAATAATTACATTAATGGATTTTATTACATCAGGCAAAACATTGGCGAGTCCAGCTCTCTGTGGAGGAGCGCTCGCTTGCTGCTGTTAAGAGACAGTTTGTCACATTCCGTGAGCCAAGAAGTGTTCATACCTGACACCACAATTTAATTTGGGCAAGTAAGGCAAAACTATGGGACGCTCTTCACTACCGCAGCGCAGCCCCACTGTGATTTAGGCTGATAAGATGAGTGTATTTTACATAAGAAGAAAAGAGAGTGGTGCAGTTTTAACAGTATAACCGCTTAACATTTGGCTACTGTCCGTCCTTATCAAGCTAAATATGAATGAAATATGCATGTATTGCAAAAAAAATATATATATATATATATAGAGGAATTCCTCTCATTTATTCAAAATAGAGACATTTGAAATGGGTTTTAGTATAAAATGCAATATTTGCAAATATTGCCTACTCATGGAATAAAAAATACACATATAAGATGATTGATGCATTTAGAAATTAACTAATTCTAATGAAATTGAACCGGTATCAGAGAATAAAGGAATAGGTTAGAATGAGTCGCAATGAGACACGGAGGCTTTGGGGGAAGAGGTATACAATTGAACAATACAGCGCTCTGTGGTTTATTTATATATTTAAAAGGGACAATAGACAGTTATTAACTGCGGCAGAATTAGCTACATTTCATATGCCGTCCCTGGACGGGTGTCGCTGTAATAAAACACATTGTGTGAGCTTATAATTTTATGATATAATGAGCTTTAATGTTTTCAACTACCATTGTGGTTTTTGGAGATTGGACCCTTTGTATTAAATCAAGGATGTCAATTCACACTACACAGGTGTTAATAAGCACTTAAAAAGTCAGTTTACTGATGCCCTTCCTCCAGGTTGTGTATGTAAACTAGCATGTTTGTGAATTGCCAAAGTACAGATGTTACGACAGCGTTGTATGTAGCAGACAAGTGAATGTAACGTATGTAACACGAGTTTGTGAGAAGTTCTGGAGGATTTTTACCGAACACAATGTCCCGTGTTTTTCAAACCTGGCAACACGCTGAGACAGCGCCTGGTTCATCCGAAAGACCACACATCAGAACACCAACAGAGCAACACTGTCTAACTATGCTGTCAAATGCAGTGAGGCGTTTACAGACTTGTACAATCGGTGAGACCAAACAGCCCCTCAACAAACGCATGGTGCAGCATAGAAGAGTGAACCCCTGCGGTCAAGATTCAGCGGTTTACACTCACCTACAGGACAAGAAACACGGCTTCGAGGATCATAATGTAAACATTTCAGATCTATGGTTTAAACGAGGCATTAAGGAGGCCACATACAGTATGTCAAAATAGAGCAGCCCTCACTGCGACATCACTTGTCCACTACATACAACTAATACCATCTTTACCTCTGCTACCTCTGCAATATTATATATAACAGGATCATTACACTATTACCTGCAAATTATTATTACAGTAATGGAAGTTATGCTTACAGTTGTAACATTTCTGCTGTTAGTTGTAGTTGTAGTTTAACTACTTTTAGGAAAGAAGCTGAGGCAAGAACAAATTAAGTTAGCCGAGATGAAATAAAGGCTTGAATAACTTTCTCATAAAGTCTCAAAAGAAAAAGAATAACTTGATTGTAATATACTTCTCAACTGGTAGAAATAAGAGAGAACATTTTGATCATAATTTTTATAATTTCTAGCAGCCAGTTTAATATTAGTTGTAATGTTGACAAAAGTTTCAAGAGTTGCTTTTGATTGGCCAAACATAACAACCGCACATTTTTCATCATTAAATTGAAGACACCTTTTTTGTTTTAAAGAGTTTACAAAGTGCTTTAACAAGCCAACAAAAGCAAACATTCAAAGCAAATCATTTATTCCTTCATTCATCCATTGTGGTCACTTACTTATTCTTATTCAGGGTCCTGGGGTGTTGGAGCCTATCCCTGTATGCTTTGGGCAGAAGGCTCAAAATAAAGTAAAAATGAACAAGAAGGCAAGAAGATTTAAAAAAAAAAGAAAAGAAAAAAGAATACATTAATTCCTAATCTACCACGTAACCAGTGGAGAGGGGCCAGAATTGATTTTAACTGGCTTTTTGGCTTTTAACCAGTTTAAAGCTGCTGCATTTTCTACAAGCTGGAGATGTGAGAGAGAGATTTGATTGAAGCCAGAATCAAGAGTCACATTGTGAAAGCATGAAGCGATAACAACATGAATGAACTCTGCACCACTTCACGGTCCGTGAAAGCTCAAGTCAGCATCAAAATCAACTGGCAACTGGCTTCACATTAGCTGATTGCCTAGTTCATTACAGTATGAATCAAAGGTAGTTTTGTGGAATCCAGCACTTTTCAGTGAGACATTCCTTGAGAAGGCTTTAGGCCCTTTGAGGCCACGGGTTTCAGGGGTAGATTGTATATCTGTGAGTCAGTTGCAATGCTGTGTTCCTGTATGATATGGCTGAGCAGGGTGTGCAGGGTAAACTGGATTGGCCCTATAACTGAACCATGAGGAACTCCACAAGTAATATGTGTCGAAGAAGAGGAGTATTGTAACAGAGAATGTTTAATGTGAGAGGTATAAGCTGAAACCATTTAGTGTCCTTTGATGCTAACCCAGAATTTGAGAGTCAATTAAAATAACATGACGTCTACAGTGTGAAAGGCACTGCACTATAATTGAACTTCCATCCGGTTCTGCTGCATTGGTTCTGCGTCTGCTGCATAAGAAGGTTGTTGGTTACTTAAATGAGGGCAGGCACTGTGCTATGCATTGTTCTAATACAGTTTATAATTGCTTAACAATGCTGTTTTGGCGTGTTAAAGCTAATAGCTGAGATTAAAAAAAAACTTTCTCTAAAACCTTAGATAAAGTAAAAGCTTGGAGGTATGCCTGTGGGATTTAAGAGCTCTAGACTTGGTTTTTTTAGGGGTTGAAAGTTGAAACACATGCTTAAAAATAGAAAGGAAAGTGCCAGTTTCCAGTCATCTTTTGAAAAGCAAAGCAGTCAAATACCAGCATCAACTGTCTGAAAAATCTCTTTCAGAGATTTTGTAGGAGCAACAGCAATGCGGCAAGTGGAGGATTTCATACAGTTTCTGCTAGAGACGAGAAATGGGTTCAAAATATCCTGTACCTGCACAAAGACTACAAAATGTTCCTCTATTAACAGATATGGCCCAGTCAAGGAGAGTGATCTGAAGCCTCTGTGCTCAGCATTTTGATAACAAAAGTTAAAATCTTGTCTGGTGACAGAGTCTCTCATATTGAACAGAACCCTTGGATTATAACCATTCTTAGATATGAGCGCAGTGAGGAAAAGCTGCACCAGCACCTTTAAAGGATAAGGCTGGTGTTTTTTAATGCATTGCTTACTTGCTTACAAATCCTATGAAAATAACAAAATCAGCAATGATTTTGTTTTGCCTTACAAGTCTCATCCATGTAGCCGGTGCCCAATGAAGCCATGTCCCAGCAGCCATAGAACATTGTATTAAAAAAAAGGATTAAAAACACGTCAAAGAGCCATGCCGCTGCTCTGAGCAGCATATCTCATCATTGCGATGCACCGGCCCGGCCGACTTTTACTTCAAACAACTTAATAATCCGGCTGTAGACACGTTTGCGATCTCAGGAAAGTAGTTCCGTAGCACCGAAAATATTCCCCGGTGTAATGAAGAATTTGTTCCCATTTGAATTTGACTTGGTAATAACTACAACAGCCTGACTTTTCGTGGTAACAGTTAGCGGTTTTAAAAATTGAAACTATGACTTTGTGAGCTGTATTTCAAGGTTTTTAGCTTACAACCGGAGCCAATTACTTCTGGGATGACGGCTAAAAACAGTACGTGGGAAGTCGGAAAATAACGGTAGTAGAGCAAATGCATTGTTGATTTTGTTATTTTCATAGGATTTGTTGACAGGAAGCAGTGCGTTAAAAAACACCGGGCTCATCCTTCAAGCACCTTCTTAGATCTCCTTAAGAGGTCTTTCAAAATGTCATAAAAGACTTGTAATCTATCTGCTTTCCACTTTCATTTGGCTCTCCTACACTCTCTTTAAAGCTCA
>OMOV01099656.1:0-10492 GCA_900312565.1 Beryx splendens | reverse complement strand
GCTGGTGCGGCTTGACTGGCGGGACAGGCTCGGCGGCAGAGATCCCTCCGTGCTGTATGCGTCAATACTGTGACTCCTTTTCAGCACGTTGTCTTTGCTTGGTCTGTCTCGGACTCGGCCTCTCTGCTGAAGCTCCTCCATGATGGATTTCTCGATGCGCTGGCTCCTCGGATCGAACTTCTCACTGGCTGATATATCAGCGCTAAGCCTGCGCTCCACTTTATCTCCTACGTACCTGTCAAAGCTTTGTGATCGCTGGTATTGCCTGTCAGCCATGGGTCTCTCGGCAACATGAGCTTTGTATACCGGTACATTACTGATGACCCGATCATTGCTGTAGTTTCTGTGCTCCGGTTTATCTCGAACGTGTCTGTCACTACTGCGGCCTTGCCGTTCTGTTGAAACATTGCGAAGAGCTTCACTGCTGTGGCTACTGCGTTCTGCCCCATCGTGGCTCCGCCTTCCAGTCTTCTGGCTGCTGTGGTCTGTTCTGTTGTGATGAGGGTTTTCACTGCTGTGGCCTCTTCTTTCATGAAGGGGCTGCTCACTCCTGACATTGCTGTTCTTGTCACGGCGGCTTTCGCTATGATGACGACTCTCTTCTGTTCTTTCTCTGTGTTTCTTCACGCTGCTGCTGCTCTGCTTCTCGTCACTTCTGCTGCTGCTGCTGCTGCTTTTGTGCTGTGATGGTTTATGCTCAGAATTCTCACTCCTGTGTTTATCCGGTCTGTGTTTGCTGGTGCTGTGAGACGACTTGTGGGATGACTTATTCTGGGCCTCCTCCTTCTTGATCCTTCTGTTAGTCAGTTTCATGGCTTTCAGAAGGGCCTTCTCAGATTTGGGCAGGACGGCTGGTGGTCTGGGCAGCCCGGTTTGGCTGTCATTACCACTGCAGGTAGACCCCGACCTCTCGCTGGGGACCTTTGACACTTCACGGCTCAATCCCATCTCATCGCCTGCGTCAGCGGCGCTCGTCACGCTCTCCACCCCCTCAGATGACGGACTCACCCCAGAATTTCTGTCTTCCTCCTGTGGGACTGTGAGGAATTCTCCAAACTGGGGTTTCTTTGGGTTTTCACTTTCATGCGGATTTGAAGGAGAGAGCGGTGTGACTGGTGAATGATGTGATAAACTGTCTTCAGGTTTGAAGATTTCGACTGGGACGGCGCTGCTGACACTGGTGACGGCCGTTTCATTAGTCAGTGGGAGCTCTGGATTTTCCTTTATTTGATGTAGCTCTTGCTCTCCCTTCTCTGAACCGCTCAGACTCTCCCTTGGTGACCATGGCATTAGCGGTTTAACTGTCTTATGACTGAAAGTGTTGTCTTTGACTTTAAATAAAGCAGGGATCCCCAAAGTGGGCGAGAAAGTGTTAGAGGGTGACATTGGTGTCTGATTCGAGCTTGTAGCTTGGCTTGTAAGATCTTTGTCCATTTCTTTGCCCTCCTTGGATGGTGCTTCTTTCTCTTTTTGAGGAGAGTTTACTGGCCGTTTTCCAACCTCCGGCTCGCTTTCATGATCACTTACAGAATAATAGTCCATTTCTGAATCCCTCTTCAGGTTTGCTGAAACACTCCCCATCACCTCATCAACCTCCCCCAACTCTCCCGTCAAAGTCTCCAAAGAGTGGTAAACGTTTGAATCGGTTTCAGTATTTCTGTGCAGTGCACTCTCCACAGAGAAGTAGGATGACTTTGAGGACAAGCTAGCTTGATCAGGCGGGCTCTGATTGACGCTAACACCATTCACTAGTAATAAGGGTGATGTTATCTTCCTGGGGATTTCGCTGAGAGCTTCCTCGTCTAGATTAATTTCCTCACTAGCTCTATTTATTTTGTCAGGCTCTTCTGCTACTTGATTCTTAGTTACAGTGTCATCTGCATTTGTAGTCTTCTCTTGGTTTGAGGGCTCTGATGTGTTTAAATGCTCTGGCTTTAAAGGGGCCTTCCGCTTTACCTTGCGCTGCTCCTGTGGCTCAGGATGACCTTTTTCAGACGTGGCTTCCCTTGTAGGGCTTAAATCTGTCTGCCTGCTATTTGCTTTATTTTCATCTCCATGCTCTCTTGGTGATGAACATGGCAAACTATTTTCAGTTTGTAGGTGGTTTGAAGGCACAGCAGTTTCACCTACAACTCCATCTGTTTGAGCAACGGGTTTTATCTTTTCATTATTTACCACATCCCATATCTCTTTAGTTGAAACTATTTCAGTTTGGTTTGGCACAGTTTCTTTTCTGGACACGTTGCTATCTAGTTCTTGATTTCCTGAACCTGTGCTCCTCATCTCTTTTACAGGGTGTACCTCAGCATTTTCATATGTACTATCTTTATTGGAGACTTCCTCTTCTATCGCACCATTCAAACTTTCTGTGTCCTTACTCCCATCTCTTC
Source organism: Beryx splendens (assembly GCA_900312565.1). Classification (NCBI taxonomy): domain Eukaryota; kingdom Metazoa; phylum Chordata; class Actinopteri; order Beryciformes; family Berycidae; genus Beryx; species Beryx splendens. The sequence continues at coordinate 8,102 of OMOV01099656.1, read as the reverse complement.
TAAGCACTCCTTTTTTGCTCCTAGGAGGAACAGGAGGAGCATCTCTCTTTTTGCTATCGCCTTCATTTTCATTTACATTTTCGCCGTCATCTTCAAACACCTGCCTCACCATATGCCTCACATTCGCCTCTTCTGGATCATAAGAATTATCCATTAGTTTGTCTTGTCCATCTTTCCTATGGTTAGATTGGTTTGTCCGGAGTTTGTTTAGCTCACTCTCGACCCTGTCCATGCCAGGTAGAGCTGTCTTAGATCCTGACCTGCGACTCTCACCAAATTTAGCGTCAGTTTGCGACAGAATCTGTTTCATATGATTGTGGTCTCTCAGATCCCCTAACCTCTCCTTCACTTCTTTTTCTCTCAGCGTGGATATGCTTCCATTCTGTTTTTCGTTTGCCTCCATCATAGAATTGTTCTTAGCTTTTTTGTGTTGCTGTACTCTTGTTGTGTAACTTTCATCACCTGTGTTCTCCGTAAGTGCTGGGCTTTCATCCTGTTCTTTCGTCAATTTCTTTTTTAATCTTTCTGATATGATCTCTTCAAGTGCCATTTTAGCTTTGTCGTAATTGTCATTTATAAGTGCTTTGTTGACTATGACGTTGCTGTCTATCTTTGAGAAAGTCTGATGCTTGATCGGCTCATGCTCCTTTATAAACAATTCTTTCTTAGCCAATGTGTTCCCTCTCATAGACAGCATACCCCTCTTAATATTCCTAAGCTCCCTTGAGATCAAATCATTCTTAGCCTTCGTCTCCTCATCTATGTTTACGACCCCTAGTTTGTTCTTTGCGTTCTCATGAATATGATCGCCTAGCCTCGCTCTCTCCAGCTCTTTCAAAGCATGTAAATCATTAATTATATGCTCACTATCTTTCATTTCTGTGGGTGACCTCATCTCCTCATCCTCCATCCCTGTGTTCACTTTTAGATCATCTTCTTCATACTCCTCTTCTTGTTCACCCTCTGTCACTGTATATCTCTGACTTTTGATATAATTGTTCTGTCTGGCTGAAAATAGATGTTTGAACTTGCCCTGCTTCTTGGTGAGTTCATTATCTTTTGGTGGTAAATCTAGTTTCGCATTCCCTAAATCACCATTACTGAATCTGTCCTCATTAAGTGTTTGCTGTTTGTCAAGAGGAAGTTGAATATCTGATTTAGCAAAATTTCTCTTTGGAACTGGCGGGGGCTCTCTTTTGACATTATCACTTTTGCCGACTGTCGCTGCATTGGTCGCTTCGTTTCTGCTTGGAGACAAAACATTGTTTCTTTCCGTTACTGAAGTCTCTCTGTTACTACTGATCAACTCTTTTGAACAGACAACCTGTTCATCCATTTCTTTCTCCCTCGGCTCTACTATATCTGAAACAGGCTTTTTGATGCTCTCTGACTGAGCTGCAGATAGAGCTTTATTTTTGGCTGCATTTATTGCCTCCCTCGCTGCCCTGATCACATCCATTGTGCTCATGGGCTGGGCGCTAATATCTTTCTCCTTGGCACTAACCGGCTGTGCACCAAAGTCTTTTTCTTTTGTGTCTCTCACAGGGCTTTTTTCATTATCTTGAACATTTGGTGAATGTCTTTTGCTGACTGATAAATTTGATGATGAACGGCCCTCTTTCTCAAGTACATGAGGTGAAATTGCCTTGGTACTTGGTGCATTATTAGGTGAAACTTCTTTGTTGACTTGCACAATATTTGGTGATAGCCCTGTGTTACTTGGCACCACATTTGGAGAAAGTTCTGTATTTGGTGTATCTGGTGAAAGTCCTTTATTCTTCTCTATGAGATTATCTGTACTCACAAGAGCATCAGTGCTCAGTGGGACTTGAAGGAGTTTCATCTCATTGTCAATAGGACTGGCTTTCTTGTACAAATTCAGCGATGGATAGTTTTGCTTATTAGCCATGGGGCTCTTGTTCTTTTTTGAATGTATGAGTGGGGAAAAGTGATTCTCCTCACCAAGACTTCTGCTACCTGCAGCCTCCCTTTTGTTTTGCAATAGATTTGATATCAAATAATCATCTGATATCGGCCTTTCAGTATCATACTTCCTAAGACCGACAGTTGGGGTATTGGATGGGTCCAAAACAGGGCTGCAAATTGTCTGTCCATCTTTCATAATGGCAGGAGTGCTGAAGCCCGAAGCATTGCCCTCAGAGCCAGCTTTTGTATATCTTCCAAGATCTAGTCGTGGAGACTGGGTGCCACGATCAGGCAATTCTAAGGTTTTGAATTTAGGTGGGCTGTAACGGCTTTTCACTCTTTTCCTGTTGTCTTTGAGGTTGAAGAGGATGCTGGAGGCAAGGGATTTGTAGCTGTCCCGCTTGACTGGAGGTTCAGGGGTCAATTTGGCCTCAGAGTCTGGTCTGAGAGGGAGGTCGAGGGCAGAGGGGCAGAGGATTTCTGATGTTTCTGTTGGTTGTCTGGAGGGAATGAGGGGAGTCATTAGCTGGCAGATGCTGAATGGAGTAGAGGCCAAAGAGCTGACCTCCTCAACTGCTTTCACCTCCACAGATCTGGCTTCGTTTTTGACCGACAAAAGACTCTCCTCCACTGTTTTGGAGAGACTGTACTGAGGAGGTGAAAGTATCCCAGCCTGATTAACTGGAATAGCACTTTTTGTCCTTGACCTGTTTCGCCTCCAGGGGGCAGCGGTCCCATCTCCTCCGTCTGATGAGCACCTCTTCTCAGCAGGAGTAGCTGAGGGCTTTGGCAGGACCTTTGGTGGTGGAGGGGGAGGGATGGGTTTCGGAGCAGTGGGAGGAGGGGGCTCAACTGCTGGTTTCTGGCATGGCTGTGCCTCCTCTGTATGCAGAGTCTCTTTTCTATGTGCCTCTGTCAGCTCCTTGTAAAGCGGTGAGTCATACCATTTAGGGATGTTATCTGTGGGAAGAATAGCAGTAACTATGTCCTCCTGGCCAAAGGGGAACTGGTTAAAATCTCTCCATGTCTGGAAAGGGCTAAACTCGCTGTGGAGGAAAAAGTTTTTGATATTAAGTTTCCTCAGTTTGATAGTGGATTTCCCATTTTTAGTCTTTGAGGATTTCCCTGAGGGAAGGGCAGCGTCTTTGCCTGTCTTTTTCGCAGACCCGTCACCAGAGGGATGCCGATGATGGTTCTTGTGGCTGAAATGTCCATCTGTGAGATTGTTATGATAATCCGAAGAGAATTCTGACAGTTCTCGCTGGATGCTGCGGAGCGCCGATTTATCCCACGATTCCCCATTAGAGTCTTTCAAACCTCCATTTTTGTTCAGCAGCCCCTCACAGCTTTCCCCTGTGGCGCTTAACGCCTTGAGGAAAGACGACACTTGGGACATATTCTTCTGTTGCCGCTGTTTCCACGGCTGCGCATCATTCGTGCCATTCTGACTATGATGCTGCCCTTGTTTTTTAGATTCCTTATGAGTCTTTTTAGGAGGTTCCTCCACTAACGGCTTGTGGCAGCTGAAAGGCGAGTATCCATACGAGAACTCATCATTGTAAACTGCATCATCTCCAATGCAAAGACTTCGGAAGGCTCGATCGGTGAGAGTGCTGACCTCGCGATCGGTCTCGTCCATGAAGAGCTCGCTGAAGCCGTTTGGGAAGCGGTGGTGCAGCATGCTCCCCACCCGTTGGCTCACGTGTCGCTTTTCCACGCAGCTCATGGTGTCAACACCCGTCTGTCTGTGCGGCAGAGAGGTTTGTGCATCACCTGTCTCACCTCCTCTGCAGCGGCTGCAGCTCTGGATCCCCTAGTTTACTTCAGGACAACATCGGGGAAGTGGTGGGAATAAGTCAGCTTCCTAGAAAAGAGGCACATTGAAACCAGTGTCAGAGTTTAAAGAAATATCAACTAGGAAAAGAGAAAAATGTCGGGAAGCATGTTGTTTGTGTGTTGCATTACATTGTACTTTAATTAGAAGAAGCCATTCGAAGAACATGACAGACCAAGCATGTATATGATTAAAAACGAATGCATGTAGTCTCACATTTATAACAACACAACAACTCCTTACTATGTAACAACATTTTTGAGGTTTATTTTGAGGTTTGTTTGTTGCTATGTGGCTGTATTATTCCAGCTTAACATTATCACATTCAATTTGTGCAATTCCACAACTTGCAAGAAAAACAGATTTTTCCGATTCACATGATACTACAAATGGTTTTGAACACTTTCTGTACTGGTGACCTTTGTGTACAAGACGTGTGCAGGCTGCGGCCATGCTGTCACTATGCACACAGCAGACAAACACCCATACCGTCCACTGGGCTATTTTAAGCATTGCACAGCACTTAAAGCTGCGAACATTGAGCATAACAGTTGGTAGTTATGAGAACGGGCTGCTACGCCTTATATAGGAATGAAATCTAAGTAAAGATATATGCACTGGTATTGTTCATGTGTGTGCATTGCCCTGGGAAGACCCACACTTCACACTGGTTACCTTCACTAAGCAATCATGTCTTTTTCACATTTGATTAATGTGTGGGGTTTTTATAGCAAATCCCAGTGCAAAGCTTTATACAATAATCATGCCGGGGAGTTTATACCACAGAGCGCTGGAAATGCAAGCAAATCATCGCAGTGCATCACAGTGCGCATTAGCAGCAGCTGCTCTAGCTTACTTGAGCTATCTGGGTGAGGTCTTAGAATAGCTCATTAACCCATTTATATATCTTGACCTGGGAGTGTAGCCACTGACATATCAGTCAACCCTTTAACTATCCACGCACTCCTTTAAAGCAGATGCAGCTGATCGAGACAAATATAAACACAAACATACCGTGGTGTATGGGACGGTATCTGTACATTAAGTCCTACACAATCAGTTCGGTCTAGTCTGAAAGCAACCTGAGTTTGTTCATGGTCATGTTCATGGTCAAAGATGATGAGAAGATAAACACTGGTACCTAAATGAACTAAAACCAATTAGGCAAACACTCACATTTCTGATTATTACTATTATTTTTTACCCTATTCCGACCAGTTAAGGAGCATTAAACATATCCAGGTCAACTTGCTAGGACTCAGTGACTTTACTGTACCATGAGCCCGACTTAGAAAATGCTTTGGCTTTCCAGGAGACTTTGGCGGCCATCGAGTTATTTTCCAGCTCTCATATCCCGATATCAGTTAGCAACCACGGTACTTTCCCAGCATATGCTTGTGTATTTATACCCAGGGAATAAGGTAGCCCAGATAAGTACAGTATAATAATGTGCAACCATAGGAACAAAAAAAACTGTATTAGCCTCATACATGCACATTAGTATCAAAATTAAATCCATATAATTATTTAGATGAACATTTAAAATATGTCAGTTTAAATCAGGATATAATGGTAAAAGGAAAGCCTAATAGTTTTGTTATTGATATATTAGAATCTTGGCCTGTTCTTCTTTTGCTGTTGGTTAAGCCCATAATTGCACATAGCCCAAAAATATTTATAACATAATCTATCCAATCTTCCTTTCAATGTACCTCAGCACATATCCATGTTTCTGCAAACATCCATATAATCACACTGGTTCCTCACCTTGCTGGTGGGTCTTCCATGCTGAGCGTAAGGGTCCAATCAAGACAGTGGCATCAAGCAAATCTCCTCAGCATTAGATCTAGATCCACATCACCTGCTGAGAATAAATTGTTGTTAGCGACTGCCATGCTTGGGGAAGAAAAGGACTTTCATTTGAAGTTGAAGAAACAAAGAAAACTCACCAAAGTGAGTCAAGCCCTCAGATCCATGTTCAAATGCACCGGTGTGGACAGGATCCTGATAGCCAGCTCAGAAGATACCAAAATAGACGCAGAGGCCGGTGTGGCCAAACTGAGCAGTAACCCGGCAGGCAGCTAGCTAGCTCCACATTGGAATAACCATTGGGTGTCGAGTGGCAGGGCAAGGCAGGCGAGCAGCATGAAATGGAAACTGTCATTGGTTATTTTTGTAACCAAGCAGCAAGACATGTACCCTCCCTTTACTGTTAGGCACCTCTGAAAAGATGACAGCGGGTCTTCATGTGAGGACGAGGCTTCAATCATTAATGTTTTGGTAGAGAGATTACAGAGCGCTGCAGGGGAAGTACGCATTGGCAAGCTGTTGATCAACTTTTAGCTTGTGACTCATTTTGCCTCCCTCACCCGGGCAAACAAGGTGTCTCATATAGAGCATTGCATCACCCAACTTAAAACAACTGTCACAGTCCCTGAAGTGCAGAATGGTTGGGGAATGCAGATCATCTGATGGCTGATACCACTGACTATGGGGAGGGGAAGGTGGGATTGGTCTATTTCTCACACTCGTTGTTCAGGCTTTGTTTACCAGGCGGTGCTGTGGCCATGCGGGCCTGTGACTGGGTGGTCTAGTTTTAGGGCCGCTGCAGCTGTTGTTGCTGTGAGATCAAGCTGAAATGGAAGAGGCACTTTGTTGTCTTTCTGTGAGTCAGAGGAAGTTAGGGGGTGAGGTCATACTTTATGGCTGACCCTACGCCACTTTCTCCCTAAATGGAGAAAGTGGAGTGATTGAGAAAAATTGATCTATAGCACACCCTATATACCAATATGTAGTATAGCCTACTGTCTCTTGTATGTCCTGCACTGCACTTACATTTAATGTGCTATGTGTGCCAGTATTTACTTTTGTCACTATGTGAATTGTCAATATGTTAATGCGCTTACATCACTCAAATTCCTGTCCATTTATCATACTTGGTGAGTTAAATTCATCTTATTCTGGTAACTGAGCTGTGACTGGATCTAAATTAAACAGGTATGAAGTAATATATTACCTTTATTGACTCAAACTGGTGACCAGTAGTAATTGCAACACCATTGATAGAACTTTTCTCCTCCTACACAAGTCCCCTTCCCCTTGAGCTACGGTGGCCTGTAATTGACACAAACAATAAAGTCACATGTTCACAATAGAGAGGAGTAATCATGAGCTACAGCAGAGATCCAACAGAAACACCTCGTGAGGAGGAAATATATTGCCATACTGAATACTGGAATAACAATACTGCTTTGACATTTGCTTTTTTGGCTTGAGAACGGGGCTTTTTAGCCTTCGTAGCTGAAATGTCTTGAGACGCCGAGCGCTCGTAGCATCGCCCTCCTTCCAAAGCCAGTAGGTGGGAGACGGAGGATTGGGAATCTTCATGCTCCAGTGGGTGGGGAGTTTTTGTTCCATAACAAAAAGTGAGTTTTGAAAGCCAGAAATCTCAGCAGCTGGCAAAGTATTCATCGAGTCATGGGTATTGATCACCAGCCCTACAACCCCCCATAGATACACTATGACTTTTTGTGCAATAGGGCAGTAAATATCTTACTTATTGCACTTTTAATGATAAATGCCACTTTCGCTTTAAGCCAGTCTATTTCTGTCATGCTGTATGCAAGTAACAGCCTGCCCCTCTTCCTACCACACCTTCCATATCTCAACTAATCGTTTTTGACTAATTGTCAAATGTCAACCTCGCACCTGTTAGCTAACTAGCTTCAGGCAGCCACATGTGCTGGTCTAGGAAAACTGGTTTCATATAGGCAAGGCTTGCTGACTGGACATATAGACATATAGCACAATGTCTCAGTAACGTGGCATGTACAGTATCAGGTTAAAAGACCAGGACTGACAGCATTCCCACCCAGAAGCTTATAGTCCAGATGTAAAATGCAGTGTCACAGTTTAATAATGACACTGAAATGCTATACGCAATGGATTTAAATATTTGTATGAGTCATAGTTTATCAGTTTATTGGAGCCTGAAGCATATTATTTTTTGCACCCACATGTATCAAAGGAACATGCGTGTGTGGTGTATCCATTTTTAACAGGGAAAAGTCCCCACATTGTTTTGGGGAGATACACTTACTTGCTCAGCAGTGTGGGGATATCATGTTTTAAGGAGAGCTATGTGAGAGCATTTCCTTTTTACTGTCTCACATGGCTCACATGGGCCTCTCCCTCTCCCTCGCTCTCTCCCTCTCTCTCCCTCTCTCTCCCTCTCCCTCTCCCTCTCTCTCTCCCGCTCTCTCTCTCTCTCTCTCTCTCTCCCTCTCGCTATATCGTAAGCGCACACGTCTGAACTTCCGTCACACTGTGACATCGTATGCAG
>OMOV01099637.1:0-12766 GCA_900312565.1 Beryx splendens | reverse complement strand
TGAGGGTGTGGGGGGGGGGGGGCAGTGCGAGAGCTAGGGTCAGGGTTCAGAGGTCACTGTAGTATTGAAACAAAGAGCTCCCTCTCTCGCCCTCGTGGCCACGCTGATCAATACCAATCCCTGATGGGGGGCTGGGAGGCCAGGATGAAAGGAGGAGGAGAGGAAGGAAGTGGTGGTTCTGTGAGAAGAGCCAGGGCTCGACCTGCGTTTCCTCATTATACATCTCACAGTCCGTAGTTTGCTGCTTTCAGATCTTATTGTGCAAGTATAACCGACACTGTCCGGCCAGCTTATTGAGGTGACGGATATGGATCGTTACTGCCATAAGCGTCGTGCAGGGTTTCGCTGATATTTCATTTATTTATGAAAAGATATTGTCCAGTTAATGCCGTCCATCCCTACTATGATGCAAGTGAGGATATGATTTTCCTCAACGGTCTGTAAAACCTGCAGTGAGACCTTAAGGAGCTGCTAACACCTAAAACAATTGAATGATTCTGGCTTTCAGTGCAGAGTTTTAGTGTCCCATGATGGTGTAAATGCTGTTTCAGAGGCTTTTTCTCCCTGATAAGAAAACAATTTTGGAGGAAACCTTAGGTCACTTTTAGTCATTTTTAGGCATGAAAATGCTCAAATTTAAAGATACTGAATATTAACACAAAATATTGTCTAATGGCAGATTGGTTGAACCTTAATGTAGGATGCAGGGATGTGACGATATGTTTATCTCATGATACAATTTAATACGCGATATGGGGTTCACGGGGTTCCTTGATATGATGTAGTAAATAAAAGTTTAATGACAACATGTTTTTCAAAGCGGTTGAGAAGTTGTTGTTGTTTATTACTGGAAAGTTTTCCCTACCTGTAGCTGCCGTGTCTGTGGCACCTCACGTTTCACAGCCAATCAGAACAGAGGGTCGTTAATATTAATGAGCCTTAGAGACACAGGGACAGAAACAGCCTGTTCTTGGTAAGGCTCAGAGAGATGCTGGAAAATGGACATGTAAAAATGGATTGAGAGTGTTTTTGGTACATGACACCACACGCAGCTTTGAATGGACCTCAAGACAGAAAATAAAAAACTGGAAAGTGGAGAATATGGGACCTTTAAATGATAAAAACCTGGATTTAATGAGCCACAATGGCACTAAAGTCGGCATCACTGGTCCCCCATAATGTATTTAGATGTACTGAACGTTCCCATTTGGTATTTTACAATATAATTCATATTTCAACGTCCTGGGTTAAGATTATGACTAAGCAGATAAGAAGTCTTGAAATGTTGTGAGTCTGTCTTTTCAAAACTTAGCTTGTTAGTTCTCTGTCAACGGCAACGTGACACCAAAAAATGTCTATCTGGACTTTTTGTTGCACTGAAGGGTTTCTGAAGGTACACGAGGCTCCGCCAAGGACCTCTCGAGGGTTTTTTATGTTGCATCTACAATGGATGAGCGACAACCCCTCAAGGCTCTCAGTAGGACTTTATTTTAATCAGAGTATAACAGAGGTGTAGGACAAAATCGATACATGCCGAAGAAAGGTTTTGTCCAAGGTCTCGAGTGATAGACTTTTTAAACCAGTGCCTGAATTGGACCAAAAAAGGTGCCAGTACCTAATTCAGCAGTTGCATGACATGAGCATTGCATGTGTCTTGGACATATTTATATTTATACGCATATCTTGGTAATATGTTCCACTTCAAATGTAGTTTTGTATGCATTTCATTACATACAAATATAATATTGCACATATGCTACAATGAAACCAACTGAAAATGAAACAAGACTGCAGTCAGTTTAGCCTCAAAACAACTAGTCCTAACCTACCTTGCCATTTAAAAAAATCAACACAGAAAAATGTGCTTGGTTAGTGCTGTAATGATATCAGAGAACGATTACATCAGAGAAACATTACATACAGAAGCATACAGAAGACTGATGCAAATAGCCAGAGGCCAATATTGTCTTTACATAACTCACGGACAGAGCTGTCTGTGCTTTTTGGACAGTTATTCCTCCTTGGCACAATAACATACCTTTCATTTGTACTTGCACATCCTTTATTTTCTTGTCTCTCTCTATTGGCACCTGACCAGTAGTGTTGATTGGACATATTGGCGTTTGATTACCATGAATTTCTTCATGATTGACACTTTAACGGCCCTGTGCTCGCTGACTGCTCTGCTCCATCAGATCAAGTGAAGAGTCATCACCCTGCTCGCAATATAAATGTATTTATTTTTCTACACAATTAATATCATTCAATTGTCGTTTTGCCCACAAAGTCCTGCATTAGAGTGTAAGACATTATATTCTTTACAATCTGCCTTTGCGGGGCAAAATGTCAGTAGAATGGTTTTAATATTGCAGAACATGTAACTACAAGAGGCTTTAATTCAGGGCCAGAGGGACACCTCTTCACTTGATCTATGCAGCTTTGTTTTCGGCTGCAGTTTGACTCACCGTGTGTGAGCGGAGCGCTGCCTTCAGTCTGTAGGCTGCTGTCTGCTTAAATTAAACCCTATCAAGTCTATGGTGCACTTTTTTCATATCTTAATTCAACTAAGGCATACCAGGAGGTGGTGGTACAGAATAAGAAGTAAGGATACTTATGTGGACAAACATCAGAAGTGCTGGTACTCAGTACTGGTGATTACTGGCCCATTCCAGGCACTGTTTAAAACAGACCCAGGCGCATTCATTTAATCTGGGATCTCAACAGTGCCTGTGAGGAAAATGTGTCTTTATTGCTATCAGACTTATCAGCCATCAGATATTTCATCATTTTCTGAAATTGTCTACTTGGAAACTTTCTCAAGAAATGAAAAAAAAGTTCATGTCTCTTTAATTGACTGAATTTCATTTTTCTTACGGGAGGGGAAGGCCCCGTTAACTGTTATTAGGGTGTGTTTAGGAGTTGAAGGCATGTGGATGGGGACATAGAAGGTAGATCTGAGTCATGCAGCTGCATACCAAGCAGATATGCCATAAAAGCATCATTAAACAAGTTTGAATAAATTCAGGTGAAAATCATGTATCTCCAAAATGCCAGCTTTTCAGAAAAGCAGCCTTGCTTTTAGCTTGTTGACAGTGAGCTTTTGACCTTATCCAGTGGGTTGTGAAAGGGTTTCTTAAGTCGAAGAGGTTGGAGAATATTCTGAACCCACAGAGGAGCACGTAATCCTCCAATTGAAGGATTACATGTGTCCTCAATCCTCCTGCAAACATCAGTTGACAGCTTGTTCACCCTTGGTTTCAAAACATAATCTTGCTGCTTCAACACACTCTTATAATGGCTGTTTTCAGTTTTATACAGACGATGACTTTAATGAGTATGGTGGGAGCTTGAAAGCAGAGAGATAAAAAGCAAGGCGGACAACATAAAGGGTTTTGATGTATGATAAAAGAACCTTTTGGTCGTAATAAAACTCTTACCGGTCTTATTGGTTTTCGCTGCGCATTCCTTATGTAACATGACCTTTATCCCAAGGCCTGCCTACATGAATTTACTTGCTTGATTACATAAGCCTTTTTCTGAAGCTGGATTTCGTTAAAACTTGTTTAACATTGTCTAAAACAAAGAGTGTCTTAAGGCAGACAGCAAAGGCAAAATCCAACGCAAATAGAAAACCTGATTGTCCAAATACACAAATCAATAGTTTTTGCTTGAGTGGTCATGCTCTCTCTCTGTCACACTGTGCTCGCACCTCACCTCATTTTTCACAAACGGGCTTTGCGATCATTAGCTTTCTCAACATAGATTCATACTTTACCCACAGGAGCTGAGGTTGAAAATCAGTGGCAGGAGTGTTGTGTTTTAATCACAGCTGGCGATGCAGCGAATGTGCTTTGACTATAGATTTATATTTTGTGCTGTGGTTCGACTGCACCATGCACAAGCTTTACTCTCATTCTAACCAACTCGTTCTAAAATAATCTACTACTGGCTAAATGTTCGACATAAGGAGGAGAGAAACTAGGCTTTAAGAGGCTGGATATCAGGATATCCCATATACAATGCCTTGGAATAAAGAGATTTTTGTCCAGTCCCCAGCAGCTGTCCACCAGTTTGACTGGAGGTAAATGTGAATGAGCTTTGGCAGATATATGTGACAAGACTGAGGAATTTGAAACCAAATTTGAGTGTGTGTTGCCCTCTGGTGGAAGAATAACACCATATCACTTCACTGCAGATGTTGGGAGTATAATCTGCTGACATTATGCACTGTGGCAGATAAAAATCATCTAACCTTGAGAAGCATCTGTTGGTTTTTTTTTGCCAGTTGCAGGGCAGGGCATCAAAACTATTAAATACATTCCAGATCATATAAATAGCAAAATCATTATAAATAATAATAAAATACAAATTATTTTAATAGTTTTTATTACTACGACCACCACTACTACTACAATTACTAACACTAATAATAATAAAAAGAGTAATTTATAAATAATTGTGTGTTACATTTGTTTTCCAATTTTGAGCTCATTTCATATTGAATATATTTATTTTTTTGTTAGATTTTAATATTGGTTTTATTGCAGTGTGTCACTTCTTCTATTACATTTAAATTGTGTCATTTTTCAATTTAATTCATGCTGCATATATTTTTTCTGCATTTCTTTCTGCATGTCTGGTTTAATTTAACAGCATCCATATTTTTACTCATGTTTTCTTCTGCATATGTCCTACCACTGTGATGCTGCACACTGTTCATTCATACATTTCCACCTAAACTGTTCTTTAATACCCCATTTATCCCCTCTACTCTTGTGGTTTTAGATGCTACAACTGCGGAGGCCCGGACCATCATGCCAAAGAATGCCAGCTGCCCCCTCAGCCCAAAAAGTGTCATTTCTGCCAGAGCGTTGCCCACATGATCGCCACCTGTCCGGTTAAAGCGCAGCAGCAGTCGTCTCCAGGCTCTCAGGGAACAGAGGAGCAAAGCCACGCTGCCCCGTCACAAATCTCCGAGTGAGGGTCTTCAGGGAAACTGCAAGGTTTTTCACTGGAATTGCTGCTTGCTAACTACCTCAGGTTTTATTTACTGGACGGCAAAGAGGAGAGATCACTTTGATGCTGCGTGATCAGCGTTGTTCAATAGAGCGCCGACTCCGAGAGGCATATCTCACCTTTAAAACTCAAAGAACTTTCTTATTCTTTCTCTGTTTTTTGTTTTTGTTTTTGTGTTTCTGCCTTAGAGAAGTGTCTTAGCTTTGGAATGAAACAATCAGAAGCATAGTGGTGTTCCCTCTTTACAACACAAGTGGCATGTCTAGTAGTCAGAGATGCTTCTAGTTTCTAGTTGGACTCATCTGACATGATATGCTGGGTTGACTGAAGCTCTGTGTTTACAAAATGGAATAAGCCTTGCCATTTTGCATCTCTGCGAATGCATTGTAGGCCTACGCATTCAGGGTGTCCGAAAAGTTGTCGTGAATGGTCTTAAGAGCCAGAGTTTCTGGTAGGAGACTGATACATGGGTTTGCCTATATTGGGCCGATATTGGCCTTTTATTAAATATCACGTGAGCCAGTCAGTGTTGTCCACTGATATAATGGAGGTTTCTCCCTGATGATGGTTGCGATGTGAGAACCAATCAGGCAAAAGTTTGGTTCTCAAATTCTCGTGGTCATTACATTTTTGTTCCTTACTTTTTTTAAATGGAAGATAAAAGAGAGCGGTGGTCAGATTTTCCTGAATCATATGACCCATGTCTGTCAGCTTGCAAAGATCTTGACAAACAAAATCAGAGATCGGCAGAGGTGGTTGATCATCCCAGTGAGTAACATAGTAGGCTGAAGCAGCCTAAAATGTTTTAGCTGCAGCATGTAGCCACAACATGCTATCTATCTAGCCTGCCTATCTCATCACATCCAAGTAGCGACTTAGCTAGCTAGCTCACCAGAGAAAACAATTTCATGATTACGTTTTCTAGACATATGGATTATACTTTATGCTTTACCCAAGAACACACCCAGTGAAACTCCGACAAGCGACCGCCTTTTGATAGCGCAATGAGGCGCAAGTTAAGTGGTCATAGTTGGTCTGCATGTGCCGTGAAGCTTTTCCACCCTGCCAAGAATCACATTCCGTGGGAAACACTGACTGCTTTTATTTTATTGGCATGAAAAATGTCAAATTTAAAGACCCCATGAAATGAAAAATAGCTTTTTTACTGTTTTGCCTATGTTGCTAGACTTAGGACGCACTCACACTGGGCGATCTGTACCGTGCCCAAGCATGTTTGCCCCCCAAAGGCCACTTTGTTTGACTAGTGTGATCGCTCCGTACCGTGCCCAGGCATGGCACGCTTTCTTGGCCCCGGCACGGTTGGAAGAGGTGGGCTTGAGCATGGTACAGTTGCACATGCACGAGCACAGGACGCACCGTGGACATGACGTCGTCGATGCGACAATGGCGGCGGCAAAGGGTTCACGTTGGTCTGGTGCAGAGGTGGAGTGTTTGATTGGAATTTGGCAAACGAGAGGATACAAAAAGTCAACTAGATAAGACACATAAGAACTCAGAGATCTTCGGAAAAACCCGCGACGCATCACGACGTGATGACGTAAGCATGCTCAGGCCAAGTCAGGCCCGGAGCAATGTGAGCGCAGGCCAGCGGGAGTGGGGAGGAGGGACAATCATGCTTCAGCACGGTACAAGGCAACCGGGCCCAGTGTGAGTGCACCCTTAGTGTACACCTGTTCACCAATACAGGCCAAAAAATTACCAAAACTTTTATATAAAAATTAACAATCTTTCCAGTAAACGGTACATCCTGCACTCGGGGCGGATACCAAAATTTAATCCAATGAAATTTTGAGAACCGTTGGAGTTATTCCCCCCACCCCCTGCTAATTTTTTTTCTAGCATGCAAGCTCAGTTCAGCTAGCAACACGGATGAAAGAGGGCTTTTGGCTGCACTTTGCCTAAAACTCTTTTCCCAGACGGCGATGGAGGCAGAGAATATTCCTCCACAACATAGTGTAGACTGCTCTCCGTCCACTTCCTCCATATCTCATTAATATGCAAATAAGCCCCTCCCTCTGATGCTTTCCTCCCTAACTTTCTGCTTCATTCTGAAATATGTCAATACACAGAAGCAAACCACACTCTCCATGACACTTCATGGGTCTTTAAAGATATTGAACATCGAAACGGCTATCGACGACATCAGACTAAAAATATCAGTATCGGCCCCCAAAAACAAATATTGGTGAAATCCTAGTTTCTGGCCTCTGAATGGAGCCGTGGCTTTGAATCCCATTCCAACAAGACCTGGCATGTTTACACCCTGTTGAATCCATTCTCAAGTATATCATGGGGTCAAATGAAGATAAAAATAGCATTTTAGTCATTCCTTCTCATACTATCCTGTGACTAAACTTGAAGAGATTGAGGTAAACAATCAAACACATGAATGTAAAGAGGGGAAAAAGCATATCCTGGGCTGGCTCTGACAAATATTTTCTGAACATGTTGAAGGAATGTGCGTCACTGCAACAAAGTGATGCACATTTATTAATAGTGATGACAGTGAATAGTGAATGTCACAGGCTTCTCATAAGTGCCATAACCTCCACTTTACAATGGGGTTGATGAGAGCTGCTTTCAAATGCCATGATCCACTGAAAAACTGTTTTACCACACATACCTCTGCACAATAATTTCCACTGGTGTTGAAACAGTGATTGTTGTCTGAATGTCCAAGTTGCCGTTTCACTATTTGAACTTTTATGCAAGACCGGTGTTGATTGTATGGCAGGCTTTGTCTGCGAAACGGTATTAATCAAAATGGATTTTTTCACACATCAGGGATTTTTGATGACTTTTTCACATATTTTACTTGAAAACTGTGGATGAGGCCAGAGTGATAGCACAGGCTTTCTGAGAAGGAGCTGAGATGTTTCTTGTGTTTTTTTGTAAGGACATGCAATGGTTTTTATGCTAAAAATCTCAAGCCTTTATTTGTTTCACTAGAGAGGCTGGGTTATTTTCACCACTAAAATGTATATAGATATTATCTTTTTTATATTGACTATTTATTCTAAGTGGTTCTCCCTCCTAACTCTCTTCCACTGCCACTGGTTTAGGTCGAAGGGCTGACAGCTGTCTTTAGTCATACTTTACGAATGTTTCCTTTCAGCCTGCGCAGTAACACGGTAATATCTCTATTCACAATGCCAATACTGCATAATTTTGCAATGGTTGGCTTCATTCATCAATATACTATGCAGTAGCTAATAACTACTCTGACAAATACATCCAATTCTATTACTGTGCTCTGATTTGCTTACTGATCATGTAATTCTAAAATATTTGCAACTTAACTGAAATGTTACTGCGCAGGTAGAATCACTACATTCCTGTGTAAAGTATAAGTTTGCAAAAATCTTCATCATCTGTCTATCTGTAACATTGCTAAAAGCAATGCAATGTGGAAATACTCCTCACTATCACAGGGAGGAGGTTCCTTCTGGGTGAATTACTTTGCCAATTCCACTAACTTCAGCCTGAATTCAGTTTATTGAGCATCTTTGTTTTGAACTCAGGGAGAACTCTTCTGCGAATTTCTTTTAGGGAAGTGTCTAAGTGTTTACGTTATTTACGTGATGTCTTGGGTTGCCGGAAAACCCAGGGCATCGATTGCCAAATGAGCCGTGCACTATCTCTATGTTATTATCTGCCATACAGTATAGAGCAGCAAGTAGTGTGTCAACCTGGTAAAATCCACCCTTGAACACTTCAACACTGTGTCCCTTGCAACACGATGTACCTTGCATCTCTGGGTCCATTTTGTTGTTTGGTGTATTTTTGGTTTAACTGGACAAATGTAGACAATGTGACGTCACATTGAGATATCTCCAGTAGCTACAATGGAGTTTGAGAACCGAAAACGTCTCAGCTATCTTAAACTTCAATGGTAAACATCAGGTTTTGGTGTCTCTAAACACCAAACTCTAGAAAGAAGGTTGGTGACTCTGGAAAGAAGCAAGGGCTTCTTAATAGAAGCTCCATCCATCGTAGAAGAGGAAGAGAGACCAATTTCTCCACCTCAATAGACCAGAATGCAATGCAGCCACAAGATGTGTTGTGTTTTGAATAAGGCGAGCGACTGTGATCATAGACATGCCCCAAAGTTCACAATCTAGTTGGCTAGCTAGCTTTATTTACCTGCCCAGTGTATCCCAAAGTGTGTCCCAAAGTGTGTCCCAAAGTGTCCCAGGGTGGATTTTCCTTTAGGTGTCAATATGAATCATTCTTCACCATGACTTTGATCATGATCAAGCATGATTATCAGCACTGATATGATATTTATTATCAACAGTCCTGCTCAGATGGATGCTAGACCTGGTATCCAGAGATGACACAGCAGATCTCCATTGACATTTCCCTTACCAAGTCAAAGCAAGCATGGCACTAAATTAAAAAAATTACCACAGTATTGTTTTTACTGTACATATTCAGTGTCTTTTTCCACAATATTAATATAATGTTGTTCATTATGCTTCTGTGTGTGCATGGTAATGAGTCTAGGATTCTAGCAAAATAGCTTTTTCGTGTAGCAGGGACTAGAAAGTCAGCAGGGACCAAAGTGTGTTTAAAAGCATCAATACTGTATAGTAAGGATCGTTACGCCTCTGTTATGTGCTTGAGTGCTCACTTTGCTGCGTTACAATGGGGTCTAATTTACCCTGCGTAATAATCTAATCTACTCCAAGTCCTGGTGCTTTAGATTCGTCTTGTTTCTTGTCATTTGTATTGTTCTTATGTGTGACCAAGACGGGACTCGTCTTGTCAAAAATCTATACAAGTCTACCTCAGGATGTTTCCAGAATGTGTTTTGAAATGGGTAGCTGGAGAACAGCAGACCCAAAAAAACCATTGTTGTAAATTTGTGTTTATTAACTTCTATGTTGAGATATTTATACCTTGTTCTTTTACATTTCCAAACCTCAGTGCGACGTGTTCTACCTCACACTGACATGATGCCGCATTGCTGTTTCTCTTTATGTCTTTGGTTGCTGTGATTACAATGAGAGAGCCTGTACCGAAGACCAAAGGGGAAGTTTTAGAATGAAGCGTTGTTTTCAGGAGAAGGAGAGATCATAAATACACAAAACAAACGAACTCTCATATCTATGCTCACCAGAGCAGACACACCCACCAGTTTTGTCTTTCTGGGGAGATGTGAAATTACCCCGTCAAATACCAGAACCTCACATTTAGTGGAGATATCGCCATAACTGTGCTGGTAAAGAACATTTAGGTAGAGTTTTAGAAAAGACGCCTAGATAGATTTCCTTCAGAAACATAGAGAATATTGACATTTGGATGTACGCGATGCCTTTCTGGGTAAGTCTGATCTTTATTCACACATTATCGAAGACAATGGCGGTGTTTGTGTTTGTGTTTGTGTATGGATCATCTCTCCACTTGGCTGATTGTCTTTTCAACCTACTACTCAGATCATTTGTGCTGCAATGCAATGGGAAATTAAAGGTCAAAAGTAGAGATTTGTGTTTCATTGATCTGTTTCCTGCATCTACACAGCATGTCGATGACTGTTACTGACATGGATACTAAGTTTCATGGTGATTTTAAGGCTGTTATCTTCACAACAGGCCTCCATATGCTGACTAATACCTGCTCAAACATTAAGTATACACATTTCTATATCATTTGCAAAATTAATTTAAAGCATTTGCCAGTCATTTGCTGAACGTAGAGATGACTGATACCAGTTTTGAAGGTGGATACCGATATTTTGGGGTTGAAGCTGCTGGTGTCGGTACTCAGTATCTTTGTATATGCATGTATTATGTATTTTATGTATGTAATGTATTCTTGTCAGAGTGGAAAAGCCTCTGAAAAGGCACTTGGACCATGAGACACTAAAACTCAGGATAATATAGTAATAAAAAAGTAATAATCATCCTCATCTTCATTATCACCATAAATATAATGATGAAAAATATTGGATACTTGTCTGGAATCTGATCAAAATGTCTCATTAGAATCAATTCAGGTTATTTCCATAAACAGCAGTGTAATAATGATCAATACTATGTACAATAAATATGCAATCAAACTGCCTCATATCCATCAGAGGTCAACAAATCAGTTATCAATACCAACTGGTCAAAAGTAAAACCGTTTAGTTCAAATTAGACTCACATATCAGTTTCCTGATATACCAAAGAAAATAATATAATATACCTGTTTTCTCAAATTCTACTTCACCTTCAAATTGTTCTGGCTTTCAATGGGGCGTTTTAGTGTCCCATGATGGTCTAAATGCTGTTTCAGAGGCTTTCCCACCCTGATAAGACTACAGGTCTGAGGGAAACATGGAATACTTGGGATTTTTTGGCATGAAAATTGTCAAATTTAAAGATATTGAATACCGGTAAGATTGTCTATTGTCAGCTTCACTCCAAAAGTATTTTTATTAACCTTCAAAAACCCATATCGGTCAAACCCTGCTGGTTCACATGGCTCTCACTTTGACTAAATCACTCCTCTTGGTGTAAGCTCATCATCTGACATCTTATCTAATACACTGCAACACAGAGTGCTCCACTTTCCCCCTCCTCTCCTCCTCGTCTCCTTCCCTTCCTCCCTTCCCTCGACTCCCCCATAAAGGAGGAGAAGACTAGTGGGAGGGCAGAAGCGCTGAAAAGCCTTTTGAACACACCCACCGCAGCCTTTTAAGTTTTTCAGTGCTGGCTTTTAATTATTACATCCCTATCTAGCCAATTTGGGTCATACTAAATATGAGACTGAGAACAGAGTTTTTGGAAGGAAAAGGGAGATTGAGAAAAGGATGAAAATGGATTTTTTTTAAAACACAAAGGTTTTTTAGCCCTGTGGGATTGAATCCTTAAATAAAGCAGGCTGAAAGTAAAAGTTTCATCCCGTAGGTCTAAGACACGTAGGATTCTGAGTGGAACTGAAATAAGAATAGAGTAGATACATACCAGTATAATGAAGGATTTACACTGTTCTGGTGTGTCATGGTGGAGAAGATTTATCAATAAACTCACTGTTGTGTTGTAAAATACTTTAAAACACACTTTAAAAAACTTATGTTTTTTATTTGAAATGACATTTTTCTATGCATATGCCCACATTATTCTTCATTCCCTCTTTATTTTGTTAAGAACTGTTTTGATAGGTGATTTATTAATGAAGATTAGATGATGATGATGATGATGATGATGATAATAATGATGATGATGATGATGATGATGATGATGATGATGATAGTAATAATAATAATAATGATGATGATGATGATAATGATAATAATGATAATAATAATATTTTGGCACCCTGGTGTGAAAATAAGTGACAGTGTACACGTATGTGTATGTGTGTGTATGGGTGTGTTTGTGTGTGTGTGTGTGTGTGTGTGTGTGTGTGTGTGTGTGTGTGTGTGTGTGTGTGTGTGTGTGTGTGTGTGTGTGTGTGCGTGTCTCCTCCCTAGGGACTTGATCAAAGTGCTGAAGTGGTACGTGGACCGCATCGTTGACACAGAGCACCAGGATCACATCCAGCAGGTGCTCAAGGTGAGGGAGTTTGCATTAACACGCATGCATGCACACACACACACACACACACCCGCACAGACATACACACTCATGTATCTCCACACATACACAATTCCACCATTCATGCAGATGCACCCCCACATATAAACAAACAAACTTGTCCCCACTCCCAGCCACTCCTCTAGTAATTTATCTCCCCATCAGCA
>OMOV01099627.1:0-10134 GCA_900312565.1 Beryx splendens | reverse complement strand
TGTGTGTGTGTGTGTGTGTTTGCGTGTGCAGTGCGTGCGTGCGTGTGAGAGAGAGACATCGAGAGAGAACAAGACGATGGGACCATATGGCAACATATGCATCACGAAATTGGGCAACAATAATGTATAGTCTATAGGCTACGTGTCGAAGGAAAACAGATAGGCTACTCTTGAGGGACCGAGCCCAGGACACACCCAGCCTAGCACAGTCTTTAGGAAATAAGATACTTAATACTAAATAAAATTAAAGTCACTTAATAAAAGACTCGGAAAACTAGGCTGTGAAACGGTGACAGATGAAGGTCACAAGAAACCATCAAGTTCTGCTTCTCCTCCTGTTGATGTCAGTGTTCAGCTCAGGCAGATGTCGATCACAAGGGCTCATCGATCCATAATCCATCCTGCCAGGACCGAGTTATCCATAACAAGTCATGACCCAGGTCTCCCTGACTAGATTGGTACATCAACAGTCTTACTGCCAGCTGCTAAACATGTACAGTAGTAGGCCTACCCTCCCTTGGTCCAATGGCTCCCCCTTGTGGTAAGATCCGCTAAATGCGCAGATTATTAGAGTGATAAGTGGACACTCCAACCTCCTGAGGCTGACCAAGACAATGACATGCTTTCAATCTCTTCTCAAAACAGAGATATTTTTGTGCAATTAATTTCTATCTCATTCTGGTTCATTTTATGCCCATGTTTCCATGTCGTGGATTAACTCAGTGGCATTTTCTTAGTTTATTTTGTTTGTAAAGCAGTTTTTAACTTTTTTTTAAGTTTTGAAATTGTATAGATGTCTATTATTGTGAAAATAGTCAACAATACAATTGATACGGTCTCTACACTGTTCCTCCAGGAGTACGAGCAAATGGCACTGACACGGCAGCCTTATCTGTCAGTTACTGTTTGGCGTGATTGAAATGTATAACACTAGTGAACAAATCCATGAACCTTCAGCTACACAAGTTGTAGGCTGTCATGCATGTACTTAAGTTCAGACTGTAAAATATAACCCCAGACATAAAAAACAAATCAATGTGGTTTCTCATAGTCCTGCAGCATCACGAGCTTCCAAAGGTCAAATTTTCAAGTTTCTGTAATAGGACATTAGTTAACATAAAGGATCATTGTTAGCACTAAAAAAGTAGGTAGGCCCTACTGACTCATAATTAGCTAGCTTGCTTTTGAGCTAGGAATAATTAAATTATTTTTGCTGTATTTGCTCCTTTTGCTTTACTTTTTAAGCAAAGTCAACACACCTTTACAATCAAATACCTTTATTCAGACTGTGCAAGTTGGTACAATTGATGCTCCATCTACTTGCTAGGTAAAAGAACTTACACACTTCTAACTAGGGCTTTTTACCTTCCTTAACATACTTGTCTAACTGAAATGGTACACATCCGATCACAACACTAATCAGGTTAAATGGAACATATGGCTTCTGAATCATCTATAGTGTGACGGGAACAGACAGATGTTTCAGTAATTGCAAATGTTCATCTGAGATCACATTTAGTTTCCAATACAAAGAAAACCATCATACAATCAAACATTTCTTTCAGTTTTAGATATGAACAGTGCTAAGCTTTTAGGCTGTATTCAGTAATCAGAAGCAACGTTAGAGCTCTCTTGCACTTGGTCCTTGACAATAGATCTTTAATGTGGATGTGACTATGGCAACAGAAGCATTAGTAATTTAAACTATGATTTAAAACATTTCAATTCATAGAATTCCCCACAATTTCCTACCTTACAGACAGCTAATTGGCTGTGGCTGTCATTCGACTACAATCAGCTGTCACTTTCCTACAAAGACAGTCAGATGGTTAAAACAGCAAAATTAACAGGATAGCAATGCATTGCTTTCCTACTATATGAACAGTGTATTTCTTACAGCAGAAAACATGGTGGACATTACATTTTAATACAGTGTTGTTCCTGCATTTAATTCTAAGTGTTATATTTAAAGAGTTCAAATAGTAACAAAAAGACCCAAGAGAAAGTGGAGCTTCGTTAAGGCAAAATGTAAAACTCTGCCGAGGATGGTTGCGATGGTGTGGGGACAGGACACACATCTGACATCAAAAGCATTTCAGTCATTGGCAGTGATGTATCAGGATCAAAATTATTTCATATCCTTATTAATAGGACTTGTGCTGCTTTACAAATGGCCATCGAAGCCTCGTAAATATAAGAGCACAGACTGAGTAGTGTGAGGGGTCAGTGTAGGAAGCATTAGCACAAACAGAAAATAACCACCAACAGAGCATTCCTCACGTGAACGTTACAATGTTTCTTACTACAGACAAACACTTTGCTATAAAAGCATTTACTCTCATGCAATAGTTGCCCCACGGCCTCAAGCTGAAATATTTTTTTTATTATATGTTCCCTGGCTGCACGATATGGACAGGAATATAGGAGAAAATAAAACAAGAGGAAATCAGTCCATTTCTCAAAACATCAACACTCAAGCACAAAAAAAGGTATTTAAAAATTGCAGGGTGCACTATATAATGTGCCGCACGACAGCTGAATGTTCCTGAAATCCTGGATTGTTGTCATCCGGACGTTCGTCTAAGAAGAAAGGGAGGAAAAGAGAGAGAACGTAAGCGAGAGTTTCATTGACCAATAATTAACACATCAATGAAACAACTGGGTGAATTCTCACACCAAGCATCTAAAAATCTGGATATAAAATCCAGCCACATTTTTTCATTTCTGTCTGAGGCTTCAATCAGGAAACTGAAATCCTGGCACAATAAAACGGTTAGTTTAGGCTATATATTCATTTATAGGCACAGAGCTCACTAGACAGATAAAGTAGGCTACAGAGCAACTGAACCCAGAGAAAAAACAAAGCTAAATGCTAAAATGCAGCCTAAAAACAGCACCCAAAAAATCACAAAAATGTTCCTATAGTATTATTACAGTGACTTAGCATGTCTATGGTACTCTATGGTGAGTTTACAGCGACTGGGTATCATCATTGATTGGTTTCAATCGGGAATCTGACATTTTGGTGCAATAATAGAGATCAAATCATTCTATAAAGCAAGGAATCTCTGTCTGTGAGTGTGTGTGTATGTATGTATGTATGTATGTATGTATGTGTGTGTCCTTCGCATGTTGAGAACCGTTTTCCGATCGACTTCACACTTGGCGGGTGTGTTGCTGGGGACCCGAGGATGTGCAGTGTCGGATTTGGTGCAATTTGGACACGCGACTCGTTTAATATTAATAAACTTTGACTAAACAAGCGAACAGCGAGCCACTCAGCTGTGTCTGAGTGCAGCGGGGGCTGTTTGATGTAAACACCGTCACATCACAGCTGGGCGGGGCTTCAGCGCTCTGACTGGCACGTGCCGCGCTCAGTTAAACTGTCCGAGAGAGAAGAACGAGCACACACACACACTGGAGAAAAAAACAGAAGCGGAAGCAGTAAAACTAGCCATTAGGAGCGCAGACACGTTTGATTGGCAGCGGAATCAGCCAGTAAACTACTTCTACGGTTCAAGCTCAGTAGCTGCAACTTGACTGAGTTTTTCCCCGTGAACCAGAGTGTATTTCACTGGTGTTTCTGACCATAATAGCTTACACCTATTGTGTGTTTTTAGTTTGTGAATTAGAATGTATTTCACCGGTGTTTCTGACACAGCCGCAACTTGGACATGCGTGTATTGAACGGGCACGTGTGGTTCTCCAGAAAGCTGCACTATGGGCACGAGCAGTTCTGGAGAAAGCTGCAAGCAGCAGTCGGCCCGTTCCGGACAGGCACGTTTTGAATGTACTGATAGTAGTGTATTGATGTTCCATATCTTTATTGTGTATAGATACACAAATCAAAATTGTATAATTCCACACTTCACAGACGCAAGTGGCTCCAGCAAACAATAGGCAAGAAGTGTAAAAAAAAAAAAGGAAAGGAATGTCAGAAAATGTTGTGCTGCTCCCATCTGGCTCCTGCACCATGCCCAGTGGACACAGCAACACTGAATAACACGGCATTGTGTCAGCTCCGACACATGCACGTCTAAATGTCGGGTCAAAACGCGTCTGATGGCCAATCCGGGATCTCGGGCAAGGCAAACCTATGCTGTACCCACAGAGCTGAACTTCAGTTTTTTTTGGGATTGACCAAACGACAAAGTGATTTATACCAGCTGCGGGTCGCAGCTCAAAACAACTCACTTTGGACCTTTTCCCCTGCCATGATACACACCTCTTTCATCTTCTTAGTTAGAATTCCTTTGCCTCACATTCTTGTCCTTATGGTTTGTGGCAGAATTGCTCTTCCTGAAACACATTATCAAGCAAATATGAGTTATAAGTAACAAAGACAATGTTCTCACATGAGAATCAAGGCACTAAGCAGCTAGACTGTACTTACAGAGGAGCAGATCCTGAGTCATCGTCTGTACAGCAGTAAATGGTAATGGAGGGAAAAAGAAGAGACAACAAGAGTCAGTTGATAGCAGAACAGGTCAGATCTATTTTTTGTCAAAGTTTGGTGTTAGAAACACATGCTACTCCCAGATAATGGCAGCAAATGTTATAAACATGGCATCCTCTGCAACATGATTGCAACGAGGCAATGATAAAACTCTAAACATGAAGTCAAAGCATGCTCACCAGCTGCATTTTTGAAAATGTAATGGTCATAATAAATGACCTTGACATACCTTAAAAATCCTTAGATTGACAGCCTACATTTTAAAATCAAACAATTCTAAACGCCATTAACCTTGATTATGTTGCAAGAAAAAAGGCATGTTACTTAATACATGTCACTTGATGGAAATGTTTGAAAATGATGTTTGATTAGCAAATTTTTCTATCCTCCCTTAGCGTCACATAGGCTCATGCAGTACAAGCACCCAAATGACACAAGAGAGTGAAACATTGCAGTGGCCACGTTAAGGTAAACACAGTAAATGTCTCCAAATAGACAGAGCTAACAGGAAAGCATTCCGGCATGTTTAGTGGCGATATTCACACCAGAGCAAGAGCATGTATTCACAAGGTAGGGCAAAGAGTAGGCTACCTCCGTGGCCGAGAATGAGACGGATGATAAATGGTATATCGGTCTTAATAAAAGGGCTTATCTATAATTTATCATGCATTAAGTACAAGATGCAGACGGCATGCAGACAGAATGCTGAAACCTCACTTATTTAGCCTTCCTAATTTCACTTCAAACCAGTCTAGTTTCACTTGAGTGGGTTATTTGACTCTTTCATTGGCTCAACAAACGTATACATGATTTTGAGGACCAATAAATAAAGGGGTAAGAAAACATTTTTTTCAAGGTTGGTCTCTATTCAGATTGCAAGGCCAGTGAAAGAGTGACCAAATCTTTGAGTACATTCCTCTTAGAAGTGGTGACTATGAAAGCAGGTCATTCAGACTCCCATAGCTTTTTCCACGCGGTCATCGCAGCTCAACCACTTCAGTCTGACATGCAGTTTTGATCACTTACCAAAACGCAAAAGCAGCAGCGAACAGAGAAGTAAAAGTGTAAATAATAAAAAATAATAGTTCCTATCACAGCTTGTTCACATAAAGCTGGAAGCTACCACCATAAACAATACCTGATTCTTTTAATATAAAGACTGGAAATTATAATAAACCTGCTGTAATGAAATCAATGACAAAAAAAAGGTACAAATATCACATGCATGCAACTACATACATCTATCTAAAGAACAAACCTTTGTCTTAAGAATCTACAACTTGCCATTGGAGGGCGCTAAAGTTTCAAAACTAATCTGATGTTCACACAGCCTGTCACTCTTCAGTAAACAGCAAAAGTGTAGCTTTCCATTTCTTTGTCCTATAAGTTGCCTGGGGAACAGAGGCTTGTTTGCATTATTTCTAGCCACAGATTAGGACAGAGCACTAGCCTAGAGTACTTATAATTTAGGGCACATTGGGAAATGACCACATCCACCAGCCAAACGCTGCTATGTATTTAAGCTGTGGCTGGTACATTTTTCACTCAATCAACTGTTTTGGCAGGTAACTAGTCATGGTTTGAGAGTTCTTTGCTCTTCTATAAATCAATCGGATTGGTAAAATAGCAAAAGTGGCTGGTAAGCTTTGGAATCGTCCAGCCAATGTTTCCTGCCCTGATTGAGGGTCTATGTAACATACTATACCATAGTGGAGGCAGCATGGCCTACGTACCATCGTTGACCTCATCGGGCTTTCTCCTCTTCTCATAGATGAAGATGATGGTGACCAGGATGATGACCTCGGCCACAATGCCAAGGAAGGGCCAGAGGGCGGCCAGGCGGCTGCGGACACGCAGGTGGATCTTGTCAGTGGCAGTGCCAATGTCACTGGTTCCAGAGCAGATGTATTCTCCGATGTCCTGCTCGATGTTCAAGTCATCGATGGCCAGTGTGGTCTTGTTAGGGGTGTTCTTGATCTCGAATTTGCCAGTGCCGTTGATGATAGGCTGAGGGTTGTGAACAAGCACAGTTAGAGTTAGAGATACAGTAAGCAGCACCCAAGATGGGATTGCCCTTCTGCATCACTTAATTTTATTTCGACTAGATCTTTTCAACAATCAGAGTTTAAAGACATCCATAGTTGGTGACGGACAAACCCTCACAATTTGAATGGTGACTGAAATATTGAGGGTAAGCTTCTTCTGGCTTGGGACTGAAATATATTGTGGAATAGTTTAATATCTATATCATACTTAAGAGAAGCATACCATTTGGGTGCCATCTGCCTCCAGTTTGAACCAGTTCCAGTCAGTGGGCAGTGGATATCCATGGCTCACACAGACCATCACAGCCTTGTCCTTCTCATTGCCATGCTCAGAGTGTTTGTAGGCAGCAACATGGGGAATCGCTACAGCAAGAAAAAGAAACATACATGGAATAGGAAGTTGATGAATTTGGATAAACATACCTGTAAGAATTGGGAATGGTGAGCCCATTTTAGTTATCAAAGCAAACAAAGGCACATTTAAATAAGAAAAAAAAAAACAATCATTTACCCGCTGCAATGGGCAACTTCACACTAAGGTTGGAAACCAAGAACCAGCTCCAATACTTCCAGAATCAATCGATCAAAACACATTTGCCTTATCGAATCTCATTATCAATGCCCAGTTTTTTCTGCTCTTTTTTTAATAGAAGCTGCACAGCTCAAAATCACTGGCAAATTGTCTCCATTCTTCCCTCATCTGCTGTGTGTGTGCAAGTGAATGCAAGGCTGTGAGCAGTGTGTGTTCAGTTCTCTTCGGCATATACTGTAAGCAGTTTCCTTGTAGCTGAAGTGCATAGTAAGCATGGCAAATGTTAGAGGAGATCTAGAGTGCAGCTAAACTCTGATAAAGAGTCTAGTTCATCATCTTTCTCATTATGCTGATACGCACTTCAGCTCCCATGTTGTGGAGAACTGAACTAAATGCACACTCTGCTCCCAAGCTCACTATACATCGCATCCTAGTAAACAGTAATGTAATGTGTGTGTACACTTCTGGAGGTCAAGGGTTTTGTGAGTAATACAATGGTAAAGCAGTAACATGGGAAAATATATTAATATCTTTTGTTCATTCTAATTGTAAGATTAATCAAAATCATATCAATTCCAAACCCTACTGAATTATTTTGACGATTACATGACAGGGTAACTTACTTTTGACTTCAATTGTCTGATGCACCTCTGGCTCGGTCAGGAACACGCATTCATACTTTCCACCAGAATGGGTAGTGATCTTATCCAACCTATGGGAGGAAAAAAAGATGTCTGTGAACTCCATGCAATTCTTCTTATTGCAAAAACCTTCCCCCTTAAACCTAGCCTAAATTGTTAGAAAGAAGACTACAAGTGGTGATTCGTAACCCATTCTGCTCAAGCTACTTTGTAGGTACAACGGCAGTGCCTAGTTTTCCTATACGACTAGGCAGAAAATCATCAACGGCACCCTGTTCATGCTCAAAGGTTGGGAGTAAAAAATAAAGCTGCTTGTCCATGCAACAATACTTCAAGTTCCCCCTGGTAATAACAATCACATTTTTGTTCTCCGCTACTGCTCCATACAGTCCTGCCTGCTCTCTCTCTCTGATGGGGAATTAAGGTCAGAGCAAGTAAGCGGACTGCTAGGGGCACTTATCCCTGCTGCCAAGACTACCGGCAAGGCTGCACGTCTGCACTGTCCATCTCTCTGCTAATCAACAGCACTGAATGCCTGAATGGAGCCCCAAGCGCTGCTGCTAATGGAGGCAGCCAGAGAGGGAGGTGGGGAGAGAAGAGGGGGGGGAGAGAGGCAAGAGAGACAAACAAAAAAGGGAAGTGCAAGGGACAGAGTAAGACAGGATAAAGAGAGCGACAGAGCTACAGAGGCAGAAAGGGAGAGCATAAGACTAAGAGAGAGAAAGGACACACGTAGGAGAGAGAATGAGATAAAAATGCAAAAGAGAGAGACTCACAGAGGGAACACACAGTAGCTCACTTGTATGCTGAGGAATGATTTGTGGAATGTCTTGTATGGTTCATTCATCAATACATTGCATAGTTGGCCAAATACTACATTTACAGCCTTCTCGGAAAGAAAGAAATCTGCTGCATTATGAATGAGTGGGAAATAACAAATTAAAAAAAACACTGCCCGAGTCAAGATTATCATATTATCATTAGTGGAGGAGCATCTTTATTGTGCCATGAAAGTAACTGCAGATCAGCCCAGAAGGCACACTTGGCTGAGATCATATAGGGGTTATCTAGCTACTTACCGAAGGGTGGTATATGGAGTGTCTTCAGTGGACTGGGAAGTTTCCATCACTTTTCCATTGTGCTTCCAGAGGGAGCCCTTGATGGGAAGGCTGGAATCAGTCAGGTTGCAGCTGAGTACAGCAGAGGTCTGGTTGTTGACCTCAGCAGGTTCAGCAATGATGTTTGGAGCTTAAGATGAACAGAGAGGGGGAAAGTAAGTCATTTATCCTGTTTTGATAACATAAAATCCCAACTAATTAGCATTAAACAACTTTATTTTGCAGGTTTAGACATCATTGGTTGGTATAATACCCTTAAACTAAATTACTGATAAGGGATAAATATGAATTACTCAGGCGTAAAGTTATTGCCAAGAAATCCATCACCATATAGACCTAAAATATGGACTTAATCCACTCTACAATGTGCTATGTGGATTCAAAAGGACAAGCCACAATGAGTAACATACCATCTGTGCTATGATCACAAACATTTCCTGGGGTGCACCATTTTCCAGCTTTGAATTGCCTACTAATGCCGTCATATTTCCTGCTACTTACCATGTTAGAAAACACAAATCCCTTCTTATCATTTCAAACCAAGAGAACAGTGCAACACAAATTGAACAAAGGCACAGAGCTATCCAAGAAGGGTGAAACATATTAACACCCAAATGGTGAGCTCTGTCCCTACCAAAAGTAGAATAAAGGGAAGAACAGGAGTCATACTGGGAAGCTAACAGATGTAGTAGTCTACGAGGTCACGGGGAAAGGATCTTGCAATAAACGCATGCAGAAGAAGCAGTCAAGAGGGGGATGAATAGGTACTGGCGGATTCACTGCCAGTCAAAAAAGATTGAAGAGGATAGACTCTAATAAAGTGGTATTTTTGGTTGGTTTGGGTGAAGAAACTGACCAAGTATATGGCAAAAAAATAATACTGGACCACAAGGCAGAAAGATGCCCTATGGCTGAAAATCCATAGTTTACAAATTAGTTGCCATCTTCTGTGTGCAATTTAGTAGGCTATTAGCCAAAGGAGAGGTCTGTGAGTGTAAACAAAAAGGGTATTGCTATTGTTAGTAGCAATTAAGGAAAATGAAAGCAAAATAGACATCTACAAGAAGCCATGCTAATGAAGTAATCTGACCCCCTTTTTTAAATAAATGATTTAGTCATCCATCTAATGTGCATGTAATATCATTTCTTGCAGGAGCCATTTGCAAGTTTCCAACCTTATGGCCAGTATCAAACACTGTGCATCTTACAACTGTACCCAAACCTTGACATGGGGGGAAAAAAGGCATCAGATTGAGGATAATTATGCTCTATGTCAGGTAATACAGGACCAGGTCTAGGTCCTAGTGTGTGCTCTACTACAGGACGAGCGTGGAGTTCTTGA
>OMOV01099621.1:0-13968 GCA_900312565.1 Beryx splendens | reverse complement strand
TGTGTGTGTATGTATGTGTGCGCGCGTGTGCGTGCGTGCGTGCGTGCGTGCGTGGCGTCGTCGGGCGCGCCTGCTTGTGTTAAAGAGGACTGGCCTTCGGATGGCAGGGTCCAATATTTGAAAAATGATGGTGCTCACTCTGAGGAACACAAAGAATATAAATTTCAATCACCTTGGCCATGTAAAGCCCTCATTAATAAGATACTGTGCTTGTTTCATTATATCCCATTATACTGTAGCCATTAAAGCCAGCTGCAGAAAATGGAAAATGAAGACAATCGTGACATTGCCCCCCATGGGGTTTGGAAGAGAAATGAAAAGTGCATACATTGCTGGGGGCTATCCAGTTGTTCATTTGCCTGCCTCCTCACTCAACCATTATGCTGTGTGTCACAATTTGTCTTCAGAGACCACAATTTTGCTAATGCACTGACACAATTGGACCAATCTTTATATTACAAACACGCTCCAGAGAATTGAGGAGCTTGGGATAACATCTTGACAAGGAAAGCCATCATATCTTCCAGAAAAATAAAGGTGCAAACTGGAACCGAAAATGGTTCTTCAGAGTGACGTCATAGAAGAACCATTTCTGGTTCCACAAAGACCATTTGACCGAGGCTCTTTAAAGAACCATTTCTGCACTCCTTTGCTTAGACACCGGCACTTTTTTTGTTTGTCTGCCCTTGTGTAGCCTCATTTGCAAATGCACAATAAATACTGTACATATGGAAGTGTTTGGCTATTTCCCACATTTATGCCATCACCCACCATCCAATAACTCAGAATTAAGAACCTTTTAATATCCCAAAGAGCCTATATTGCCTATATTGTATACATTTTGTTTCTCCAGTAAACACTCATATCATTGCCATTATGTTGTTCATTATTCAGATTGTTTATCCTGAGAAAAATGTACACGATTAAGTTATTCAGAACATTTGACTCCTTATATAATGAACATATGTCTGGAGCCAAGAATAGAAAGTAGCCTGAGAGAAAGCAACAGTAGTGCAGCGGATCATCAGTTTATATAGTGATATATTCCCAATGGACTTCACTGAGTAGACACTCAATTACAGTATTCAAGTGGCTGAAGCAAAACTCTTGAGATAACCGAGAAAGAGCTTCTTCAGATCGTTTGTGTGTTGTGCAAACTGCACTGCTCTTGTGAGTGTAACCACAGTTATGATTGCACAGCTTTTATTGAATGGTAGATTGCCATTATCTTAGTTTGCTTGGATTCCCCAGCAGACATGTTGTTATCAAAAGCAATGTGTCACCACGATATAAAAGTGCTTTGGGGCTGGAGTGTGTCTGCTGTGGGGAATGGCACAGATAAAAGGCACATGTGGCTTCATGGATCAGTGGGCTCTTGCCTTGCGCTCATGGTGTGATTGGTTCAGGTCTAACTTGTGGCTTTTGTTGTGTTTTGTCCCTGCATTTCCTGTCCTATCTCTCCACAGTGTGCTGTCTAGACTTATGTCAAGCAAACAAAGAGCTATTTAACCCTTAGATGTTAGAGGAAAAATCCACCCTACCTATAAAACAGCTGTAACTTGCATTTCTGGGCCTGTCGTGTTGTTTGGTGTATTTTTCTTATTTCCAT
Organism: Beryx splendens; assembly: GCA_900312565.1. NCBI lineage: Eukaryota > Metazoa > Chordata > Actinopteri > Beryciformes > Berycidae > Beryx > Beryx splendens. Next base: position 12,359 of record OMOV01099621.1, on the reverse strand, counting down.
GGATAACTGGCCAAGCATAGAGGATGGGACGTCATATCCAGATATTTCCAGCAGCTGCAGTGGACTTTGATAGCAGAAAATGTTTCAGTGATCTAAAACATCACTGATAAACATCAGGTTTTGGTGCCAGTCCCTCAGAATCAAAGAGCGAGGGCTTCTTTCTAGAGCTGCCATTTTGCACCGACGTTCATACAGGGAGAAATCCATCATAGAAGAGGAGAGAGACTGATTTCTGCACCGACAGTAGCCCCAATAGACCAGAATGCAATGCATGCCATACATTTTGGTGTTTGAGTAAGGGACTCTCACATTTTCTTAACTGGAAAAACTCTCACTACTTTATCATTATCGCTCTCTCCACCTACACTATAAGCCTCAGCTGAATTCAAGAAGTTCAGACACGTCCTCTGGAGGTTTGTCGAAAGGCATTCTGGGAAATGTAGAAAATCACTCGACGGTCGATCAAGTTGACGAGAGAAAGTGGCTACACCACAAAAGTAAATTACAACACTTTGTCACAAAATAACTGGTGAACTGAGCATCATAAATTTGTGATACAGCAGTGTAAGAATATGTGTGGGTGGAATATTACTTTAAAATTTAAACAGACAAGGAAACCAGTGGCTTGCTAGCTTTTTTACATGAAATTGACAGGAAAGCAAAGCTGTATAAATTGAAGCGCTTTTCACTGGTGAACCTTGTGAGACAGCACATAATTTAATCATTTCACAAGCGCTTTATAGCATTTGACAAGTGGTAGTGCTACATCAACTGAGATGTATGTATGGCTCAAGACAGATGTCACAAAGTCCACAATAGGGTTTGAGTGGCTATTGATAGACTCCAGAGACTCCAGAGACATGACATGCTGCTTATATACATGAGGAGGATTCATTCTGTGCTGTCATCCACTTGATGAATTCATGAGTGAAATCCTTGAAATTGGTCCAAACTGTCACTTAACCAGTGCCAGATGCACGGTGGGTTTATTTAGTGTAAGGTTCTTAGATTTTATGGGGCTATTGTAATTGAAAAAAACCATCATAAAACAAGAGATGATAAGATACGTGGGTCCTGCAGTCTTACATGAATAATCGTAGTGAACGAAACACACAGGCAGCTTGGAGTGCGGCGTTGTTCCATTGGAGTTAAACTGTGTTCTGCCTTTAAAGCTCATTTTTTGTGTTTGCGGTTGAGAAAGATCTCTGGGGTTTCAGCGCTGAATGAGAGAGGTGCGAGTAGCAAAGTAGCTGGAGAGCCAATCTGAGCCTCACTCTGAAAGGAGATGATTGCGACTGTGGTTCCCCAGCGGTTCTCCCCTGCTCGGCTCTGTGCGGCATGTGGAGCGCAGGGTTCAGAAGACAGTTGGAAGGCAGACATGCAATTCTAATGGATTGCGTCATTGTCTGGAGCGCAGGTGTGTGGCGTATTTTTCTCGTGGGGTGTTGATTGCATGTTATCTGGACGATTTGCTTGCATGCTCTTGCTTGGCTGTGGTTTACCCATCGTACATCCAGATGGACACAAAGTGTTGTAGTGGATACAGTGGGGTCACAATTAGTAATAAAACACTTAAGAATGACTTTACCTTTAATACAGTCATGCATTAATGCTGGCCCGGGCACGTTATACTTATTGATTTTGACCTTGGTATTTCTCAAAAGTGATTGCATAAGAAAGCTACCACAGGTATGAGTGAACAATTATTATAATTATTTTTACTCTGCTGTTTTAATAGCACTTTGCAATTACCTCCTCAGGATATCCTGTGAGCCACACTCAGCCAGGCAGTCAGGCGAGCTTTGAACAAGGGGCAACACCTCTTCCTGTCAATCACAGGCTGTGCTCCTTTACATACAGCGCAGGCACAATTTGGCAAAGTGCTATGACGAATGTCGAGGGAGGCGTGCGTCTTTGAAATGGAGTGGAAAATCCCCGGCAAAAGGAGGTGACAACCTAAGCAGTCAACAAACAAATGCATGATTCATTATGTAGCTGTAAAGTGGCTACACACCATAGTATAAAAAAAACAGGAACAGAGAACTCAAAAAAAATAAAAACACACACAAAAAAAACCCCAGACAACTGCACATCCATTTTTTCCAGCCTAAAAGTAGCTAGGCCTACTTTACTACTGTAAAAACCGGTAAATAAGACGTATCGGTATATAAGACGCAGTCTAGTAAAAAAAGGTTTCCTATTAAAGACTGGGTTATTTATATGTACCAGTAGTTATTCATTTATAAACACGTTTATACAAGTTATTGCAAAACTATTTCAATTTATTTTTTATTTGAAATACAATCAAAACACACATATTACATCTGAACCCGTGTGTTAATGGTAGACTAGGCCTATAATATATTTTGCTTAACTGAACCCCAAATATATAACGTTAGCAATACCAATTTCTAGCTGACATTAATTAAACTGTCTTCCTGCGTGGCGACTTCCATTGCGTTCAGCAAAGTCAACAGTGTGAAGTTTCTGTGCAGCTGTACGGCGCTTTCTTGAAGTTTTCTCCTTTCTCGCCATGTTGAGTCTGCAACAGCAGCAGGATCACACACTGAAAATACTGCTAGCTGCAGCCTACAGCTAGTTGACCTCAGCCTAATGCTATGTAGCGACAGGTAGATAATGCACTGCGGCATGACGACACATGCGCAAGTTCTGGCTTATAGCGCCATCTGCTGGGTCTACCGTGGATCAAACCTCTCTCTGCATTTTACTGGTGTATTGGACGCACCAGTGTATAAGACGCACTCCATTTTTTAAATGAAAAAAATCATATTAAAGGTGCATCTTATCTACCGGTTTTTACGGTAATTTTAAGTTTGCACAGACTGGAATCAAGGCTGCTTTGCTTGTGTTCGTGCTTACAGTATATCTGCCATGTGACTGATGCTGAGACACATGATGCTGTCACTGCTGACACATTTCAGGGGATCTGGTGTATCTGCCGACCATGACTATCTTTAAATGGTGTGTGGACTCTGCCTACCCAGCCTGCTGCAGGCATACGCAGGTGTGAAAATGGAGTGGACCTACAGTGACATGCAACACTTTCATGTCAGCCTGGACGGAGGGAGGAGCCTGAGGGAGATGGGCCAGAGGGAGAGGAGGGAGGCGCTGGGCTTCCGGTGTGGAGATGTTGAATTTGAACTCAATTCTACTTGCCCTATGGCAGTTTTTAATACTTTTTTCATGTTTGTCCACATGCTTTTCCAGCAGCAGAAATCACTATTCCCCTGTGAAATGTCTGTTGAGTCAGACTAGGTGTGTTGCCTAATGGGGCATACATGCACTCTAAATGTAGTTTACATTTTCTTTGATTTTTAAAAATATAGTCTAAGAATAATACCTCTAACCTGGCAAAGTAAAACAAGGTAATATTATTTCGTTTTGTGTCCAGGATCCAGCCTTTTGCGTTCATGCTTACAGTTGTCCAATATGCAAATTGTTAGTGGCTGGACTTTTTAAATTCTTGCAAAATCTCCACAAATAAAATTCCCCCTATCTTGAATTTAAATGTCAACAACTCCTTTTTGAAAATAATTGAAAGCATTTGCAAAACTAGAATATTTTGCTGCTGATGAAGAGCCTTGCCCTTTTAGAAGTGAAAAAGATGAGATCAGTGTTTACTCACAGGCAAGTAGCTCAGCTTCCTCACCTCTCTTTCAATTTGTTAGCAGCTAATGCATTCTGTGACGCAAAAAACAAAACACAAAAAGTTAATTGAAAACTCCTTAAAATGAATTTTTCAGGAGCAGTACATTGTTCTCACAAACAACTTCCTTGAGAAACAAGCCAACTTTCATAACTAGGTCACACCCACTGTTTTCCCACAACAAATTAATTATTCTCAGCTGTCATTGAGCTGCGAGGATCTTCTTTTCATTACTCCAGGTCTTCATTTTATACTAGACATGGGCTAAATACAAGAATAAAGCAACATTTCTTCAGAGATGCAGTTTCCGTCCTAAATGAGCTTATGTCAGTGAGACTTGTGATCCTGTATAGCACACTGGCTTGGGCATGGCACTAATTCTGCTGGGGTTAGGGGTTTGGTTCCCACTGGGCCGTGCTAAATACAGTGTGGATGCACTCATTGTACTACTGTAAGACACTAAAGCACCTGAATGGAATATGTTATATACTAAATACTAAGTGTAGCTTTCACACTGAGGTTAGATTAATCCACTTTTGATTTAATGACTTTAATTTCATCATTGACCCTGTTTGGAAACTGTATGTCATTCTTTTTAGTCATTTTGAAATTTACAGACACATCACTCTTGTCTTATCCTTTAGCCTGATCCTCTCCACAAATCGAGTTGCTGTAGATAGTTAATGAGCTCACAAAGCAGGGAAGTGGAGATCATTATCATCACTTAAAAGGTGGCAAAAAAAATAAAAAAATAACCGGATATTGAGCTATTGAGCGATTTGAGAATAAAAGATGGTGAGAGGGGAAAAACAGATGAAAGATATTAAAAGTGAGCTTGTCAAATGGAGGAGTGGAGTGCACGCCATGACTGTATTAAAATAGAACAAAGCTGTGTCTGCAAGCAGTAAAAAAAAGCATCCAAACTTACAGTGTTTGCTGGTGTGGGGAGGGAGCTAAGCTGCTAATGCTCTTGGAGGCAGAGTGGGCAGACTGCTTTAGCAGATATACTTGGCCCAGGGGACGAGATCAGGACTCTGGGGAACTGAGCTGCAGCGCTACAGAGGCAAACATCTCAATACTGACATAGGCGCCTCCTTTGCTCGCTGCTGTCTCTCTGAATGGACAGGCTGGGGTTATTAGTTATACAGTTTTCAGCTCCCAGAAATATCACCTATTAGTGAATACGATGTGAATCTGGGTCAGCAGGAGCGGTGCTGGGAGCAGGATGATTTGTTAGGGAAGCATCACAGACTGTGTAATGGGGCTGCCTGACTTGGTGACCACTCTATTTTTATTTGGACCTAACATGCCTGACTTGAATACTTCCATTAAATCTTCAGACCCATGGGGTAATCGTATTCAGGTTAGTGGGGTAATCTAGACTGACATCGCCAGACCAATTCGCAAATGCGAATGAGTCTGGAAACTCTCAGTTCAATTTCAATTTCCAGGGGGCGTTATCAACGAGCGCAGACCAAAATGCCTCTGGACACAATTGGATAGACCTACAACAAATCAGAGCAGTGAACCGTGTGATGTAGCGCTGATACTTAATATGTTTTAGTGATCATTTAGGCTGATACATGGTTTTACACTAAATACTAAGTAGAAAAATAGGTGTGTATGCACTATATACCTTTGTATAGCCTCGGCTGCTCTAGTCATGTTGGTGAGACTAACAATACATTGTGAGTTTTACTGTCAATATAGCATCCAATCAGTGTCCTTTAGGAACACTGAACAAGGATCATCATTGATCCAAGTCAATTTGGGCATATCCTGGAATTACACAGTAAAGTTTAGACGATGTTTTATGACGTCTTGCCATTCCAGAACCATTTGAGAGTGTAACTAAAGCAGGTAATGAGTCATCATGAACTGATTAGGAGCAGCAGATGGAGCCTAAACCTCTGGATTGGATACAAATGAAAATTACTTTTCATCTGTGATACTCTAATTTTAGCATCAAATCTCAAGGAACTTCAGCTTTGAGACCTGACTTTACACCGTGCCTCCCGATTTTGGCACATTTATACAGAGCAGGCCGAGGTAAAGCAGTATTTGCAGATAATCCCAAGCTATGCTATGGCGTCAAGACAATTCATACTCAAGTACGCTACAACACTTTCTGCTACTCAATGTATTATCCTATGTGACAAACTCCACCCATCTGGTACACCAAGTAAAAACTTAAAAAATAAGAATTAGTAGCACATATGATTTGACTCTGGATTAAAGCTAAATCAAACTTGTATTCTTAATAATCAATGTGTCTTAAGGTTGAAGAAACTGTGATCCTGAATTTCTGTGATACCGAATGAATCAATTAAACATTTGCATTATTACATTATTACTATTAAATTAATTTTGCCTGTTAGAGGAGTAACAGTCTACATACAGTCATGTAAGCTTGTAAGCTTTCTAACCCTAACCCTACCCTTATTGTGCATTTTTGTTGTGCAACAAAATAATTTAAAAATGGTGTAAAAGGTCAAAAACGTGAATCAAAGCACAGCTGTAAAATGTGCAATAAAACAAAGGATGGTGCAAACTAAGATAATGTATCACATCATCCTTTATTTTTTAGAGCTGAAATGATTATCAGATATCTGAGTCAAAAACTGGGTAAAACAACAGCAGGTTCTACTGTCTCTCCAACTAGCTGAGCATTATCCTGCTGCAACAAGCCAGAACTGACACATGCACAAAAACACAAGCACACAGAAAGCGCTTCTAGACACTTGTCAATTATGATTACACCTCATACCATTTTTATAATTCCAATTGTTCAGTGGAGGATTGGTTTGAATAAGCCAGCCAGTGGAACGGATGGCGCCTTCTCAGCACCTGTGAATAGCGATTGTCAGCCCATGGAAGGTTTTCCAGAGCGTGCCTGTTGTTTGCAGCCTAAGGGGAAAGTGTGGATAGCTTCCATAGCAACTCAGGAAGGGGAGGGGCTGTTTGAGCAAATGTCTGTGAAATGTGGTAAAGGAACAAACAAGCCCATCAAACCTAAAAGAAAACTGCAAAACCACAGGAAGAAACACTGTGAAAAAGATTAGCCTGGCCTTCTCTCCTGGCGGCGCTTTAAAATATATTTTTGGTGCCTCCCTTGGGAGTACACGCAAAACGCTTTTACTGCTAAAAGGCCCTTCAAGCGCAAAAAAATAAAAAAATAAAAATAGAACACCAATGAAAGGAAGAATACTATATTTTATATGGTTTGTATCTTATAGCTTATTTATATTTTATGAAGATGGAAAACAGGTTGCCCCTAGATGTAATGTGTGAACATGGACCTCATTTGTAAAAATGCACTTGGAATTAATCTTAAATATCATCTCAAGACCATTTTTCTAATTCTGCACACATCTATTTTTTTTAAAAAATGACTAGAAATGAATAAAGATGCATATAAACCCCCCAGCATAGAAACTGCAAGTGCCTGGAATTGGAGCACATATAAACAAGCTTCATGTCCCTGCACTGTATTAGCCTGTGTAGGTTCATATTGTCATTGATCAAGGCCTCTCCTATCTTGCTATGCAACATCCTGTTCCCAAGTCTTACACAGTACTTGACATGTCCTTCAAATGCACATGTCAAATCTCATGTGGAGCTTTTTCTGATCGGGGTTTATGAATCTTAAACAATGATATGGATATCATACATATTCTCAAGATTTCAATCCTTAACGTCATTCTATAATGAGGTTTATGACCTTATCTGTACATGTGTGGAGAGGACTGGAGAGGAAAAGTGTCTCATGAGAGACCCGAGTGGATTTCAACCAGATCCAGGCCAAAGTTGTTTTTGCCACCATGCGACTGACCTTCAGGACACTCACTGAGGTTTCCTGCAGATATTCACTGGCCTATACAGTGTTTAAGCTCTTCACACTTTTCTTATCTTCGCAACACACACACACTCCTTCTCACAAACAATATTGATTAACTTAAGCCTCCTGCTAGCACCTCTGCAAAGCTTCACATACCATCCATGTTCTCCATTTTACTATCTGCCATTTTGTCCTTCATTGCACCTCCGTTCAGGCAGTCTTAATCCACGCAGCCTCTCTATCTATATCTGATTACACTTTGGTTTACAGGCTCGCTGTGTACGGCCAATGTCGGCATAAACCCCGCACCTTGAGCTTGTTCTTTTGCGTCTTATCTCCAGCAGCCATTGGATGTCCAGCGGAGTGTGATGATGGCGGTCATCCAGCCTGCGAGTCAAAGACAAGATCTGAGGTGCAGCTGAAGAAAGAGCTGGAGAAGCAGCTGTTTAATGTGGCGCAGCTCTGCCTCATTATGGTAATCTCCCTAAAGAGAGGCTCCATAGGATGCACACACACATGAGCCTGAAATGGCTTTGAAGAACAGAACACGCTCAAGGATCAAATCCGGAGGGGGATGTGTTTGCCTGTGTGCATAGATGTGTGTGTACATGTGAGTTATATTCATACACACGAATATTCGTGCATTTTCACCCTCACTTTCTGTCACCAACCTTGCGTTTTAAGAACGCAGCGTTTGAGGCATCATAGCATTACAAAAAGTGGAACACCACATGATCAACTTGTGTGTCACACACAAAAAACAAAGTTCGATAGGTGTAAGATTAGTTTCAGCACATCTACCCAACACAGTGTGTTGTAAGTTTTGAGCAGATGATATATTTCTCAGGACAGAAAAGTGAGGTGTCTCTTTTATGGTTTATGTCTGAATCTGTCCAGTACATAGGTTGCAAAGAACCACTGTCGACATCTTAAACCAAAAGCATGTGAACTTGTAATGCACCTTAGCTGTAGTTTTTGTAGTGTGTATAATTTTATACCAAACCTGCAAGAGGTTTCAAATGGCTCTTCATCTGTAGCCGTCCATCAGGGACACTGAGTGAAATTCTAGCTGAATAAACGCAACTGAGACGACATGATGCTTAGCAGTGTATTGACTAACGTTGTTGTGTGGTTGCTTGATTGGCTTGCACAGGTGTATGAGCGATGGCTCCGGTAACCGATTCCTGACTGGATGATCCATCACATACTGACTGGGTAATTCGACAGACAAATCAACCCTTTGGATCAAAGCTCTCGCAGCTTTGAGAGAAGAAATAAACCAAAGTGTAGCACTAAAGCAATAGATGCAGTCAGGAAGACAGGGGACACACAAAAGTTGCCACATCTTGCTACAGCAATGCTCAATTGACAGCTGGCCATATTAAATCCACAGATGTAGTCCAAATGTTTTATTTTTATATATGTGTTTAATCAAACATCAAAAAGATCATGAAATATTCTGCACCAAAAAACTGAAAAACACAATAACACTGCTTTAAAACTCTTCATATCACTTTTGAAGAGGTACTGTAGATGTCCAACCCAACCATGTTGTGAGGGAAAACCGCTCCTTTAAAGCTGCTGGTTAAAACATTGTGAGCCTCCAGGGACCGAGTTAAAATGTAATGGTGAGTTTGTCATTGGAGAAAGGGGAGGACAATGAAATAGCCCTGTATATATTTTTTTTAAAGATTAGTTTTTTTGGGGAAATTTTATGCTTTATTGACAGACATGCAGTGAGAGAGAGACAGGAAGGTATGGGAGAGAGAGAGGGGAGGACATAAAGCAAATGACCGCGGGCCGGATTTGAACCCGGGTCGCTGAGGGAAGGACTGAGCCTTATATGGTACACGCTCTACCTGGTGAGCTACCGAGGTGCCCAAGCCCTGTATATATATTTTTAAAGATTATTGTGGGGTATTTTGCCTTAGATAGGTCATGGTAGAGAGAGACAGAGAGGGGCATGACAGGCGACCCAGGCCCCATGCTGGACTTGAACCCAGGACGTTGCAGTCACATGGTATGTGCCTCAGCCATCAGTATGCCTGCAGCTTGTTTGTAGCTTGATGTCTTAACTGATATTTAAACTATTTCTCATGGATCATGCAAAGTGAGTGCCTCCTTAGGCTATTCAGTCAGATAACAGTAGATATCAGGGAATTACAGCAGCTCTGTCCATTCAGTTGACTTGTTCATCCACTCTAATTACATATGGACTGCCCTCAAGTCCAATACTGTTTATTTTATCGTTATACTATTACCTGTCTTTTGGGGCAAGAAATCTCTGGCAGACATGTTGCTTTCCCCCAGATAGAGAACCTATATTTCCTCTATCAAGCAACATTTATTCGTAAAGGGTTTGTTATAATGCGCTTTACAGAAAACAAAGGAAACAACCTAAATTAAAAAAGAGAGAGATGTAAACAAGAAAGAACAGCCACATCACAGAGTACGCAGTCACCTCTCCAAATAAGCTGCAATCAACACATCACATGGCTTATTTCACCACGGCTTTTCATATTAACATCAGAGGGGTTAACTGTCTGACTCTCTTCAACACAGACACTGTTGGATGTAACTTCAATATACATCTGATAAGGCAAACTGCAGTGTGGTTCATTAAGAGTGAAAACATAATCTGAACCAACTACAGGAATGACCAAAAAATAGGGTTTTATGGGTAGAAGAAAGCAGATGTTGATATGTGATAACCAGCAGTTCCTCATGCTTGGAAAGCCAAGCATACAGTAGCACACACACACTTATACCACACACACACACACACACACACACACACACACACACACACACACCAATTGTGATACGTATTATACTCCTACCTTATCTACATTTGATAATCATAATTGAACTGTCAATTTATATAATTTGACTCTGCCAGCCGTGATTCAACCATGGTAAGAATACAGGCAAATAACATCTTAAGGACTCTCATATCTCCATCTGACACATTTGCTTTGCCTTTTATCTTTTACTCAGTGAGACGCAAATAAAAAGATCACAGCAATTGCTCATCGACTGATCAATTAATGTGCAAACTTCACCACAACACTGGCTCAGAATGACAGTTATATACATTAGAATGTGCATATGTACTGCCTGCACACACACAGACACATGCACGCGCTCACACACATACACACTCCTCCCTTACGTTTGACAGCATCCCTCAAAACATGAAAAGGCCCGCGCAATGCAGTCTGAAGATTGCTAAGGTTCGTAGACAACCTCAGTGTCTCTACTGGAGTCTTTAAAGGTGCGACATGTAGCATTTTAACATCAATAACTCATTACCATAAAGTTTAAAGCTGCAATAAGCAATTTTTCTGACCACTAGAGGGCGACAGAAACTGCAACACATTTGTAAATAACACACAGCAAAGCTACTGCACTACTGAGGCCTATCAAGGACAAATGGAAGGATAAATGCTAATAGATAAGCTAACCGTACCTACGGAGAAGTGTCGCCGGTTACCAGTGTCACTTTGTCAGATTGTCTGCTGAACGTTACATGTCCCACAATGAGAAGTGAAGAGGTAGCAAGTTTACTAGGTTTACTCGCTTGTGTCATCGATTCCACCATTATGAGAAGTTTTTTCAGGAATGGGAGGGGAGAGGGCCACTTTAAAATGTGAGGGGGGAGACAAGCTAGTTTTTAAAGTAGTTTTGTTCAAGAGCGGAATTTGACAACAAGTGTTAGAAAAGAGGTGAAAACAGCAACACGGCTGCTGCTGTGTGGATGTTGGTTTACATCATGTCTCAATGAAATCTCCACATAGCACACAGGATTGGTTATAAGGTCTGATATGGCTTATCGCAGGTTTAAATACCATCAACAAACCATTACTGAGAGGACTGTCAGCCTCTACCTGCCTCTATACAGCATTTTACATTGTTTGCTTACATGTGTGATTTTGTGGAAAATCTTCTGGATTGCTTTATGGCACAAAACAGGAACAATCTTTATTTGGCAAGTGATCCATAACTTTTTCCAGTTCCATTATCCCTAGCTGCTTAATTTCAACCTCAAGTTAGCTTACCTTCATGTAGCACCTGGTCAGAATTGTTAACAAGGTCTGTTATTGGCTCTTATCCTTCTTCTTGCTCTTCAAAACAAGTAGCAACAAGAAGCACAAAATAGTACATAGCACCTTAAAAGCTACACTGCAAATTATCTACTAGATATCAGAATCAAAATCACTTCATTCACCAAGTAGACATCCAGCAGCCAGAAAAACGTAAAGGGATTTGTCTTGGTGATGCTGGTGCAGGAACATATGGGAGACTGCACACTTAGTGAAACATTTCTTATATCACTTACCCCCGAGGTGGTTCTGTTCAGCAGGAGCTCCTCAGCCTCCTCGCATCATCAGTCTGCTTTGCCTGGTGGACGAACCCCTGAGGCAGAAGCTAAGACAGTGAGCCTCCCTGCAGCATCGCTTCCACCAAACTTTCTTCTCACTTCACATTTAGGTTGAGTTGCACTGTTTTGTTTTGTATTGTCTCGTTTTTATTCTGCTTTGGAAATAGTCTTTTGTGTCAGTGTGCACTTGTGGAAAATGGAATGACAGTAAAGTTGAACTGAACTGAACTGATCTGGACCTGTCTTTAAATATCCATGAATCTCAAAGACTTAATTTGAGATTTAAATTGAACCTTAGCTGCTTCTCGCTGTAATAAAAGACCTTGATCTGAAAGAATGAAGGAGTTTTTCACTAACCTCAAAAACATTTTGTTTATGTATTATTGTTATTATTATGTCAAAATTAAAGAGGAAGTTTGTTCTATAATAATAACAATAATACATAAACAAAATGTTTTTGAGGTTAGTGAAAA
>OMOV01099616.1:0-10236 GCA_900312565.1 Beryx splendens | reverse complement strand
CTACCGCTCCTCCTCGGGCGCGCCTGCCCGCCCACCTCCGTCCGGCCGATCCAATGAAAACGCGTGGGGGCGTGGCTATGGCAGAAGTTGGTTGGGGGGGAAATGTCGCCAGCTGCATCAACTAGCTAGCATTAGCTATAACGTTAAACTCAGCTAGCTAACGTTAACCTCTTCTTGTTGTCAAATTCAACGGTCCCTCGCGCTCATTGAATGACGTGACCAATCAACATTTTGTAGCTAGCTAGACACAGCGCCACCTACCACGGAAGAGAATTGCAGCAACTTAAAATTTATGGGAAATCACACTGAGCCCCCCCGACATTACAATTTCAGCTCTTATGAGAGTGCCCTCGTCTGTTATGGGGGTGCCGAGCACCCCCAGGCACCCCTGTATTTCGAGCCATGGTTTTAACCCTGGATGGTAGACCTTGTTAGTCCCCCCGGCCAAAACTAGACCCAGTCAGCACTATCTGGGCCATAGGGGCCCGGTTGACAGCGCTTCACCAGTAACCCAGTCTTAAGCATTACGCTCTCATCTGACCTGTGTGTTTTGGGGAGTATAAATCTAACACGGAACTAATACCCAAGGGGTTTTTAACTCACGAGTCTCTAACTGTCTCCTTGTCCTGGAATCCCCCTAAGGAGTCTGGGAGGACGACCCTGGGGCGACGATGCAGACTGGGCGAAGAGAGACGGTTGAGACCACCACCAATGACTCTAGGCTGGGGGGCTTAATTTCTTGTTGTAATAAATCTTGTTTTAATAGTTACTTGGCTCTGTTGGTTTTAACTCTGCTCACCCCTGATTTTTAAGAACCTGTGTAGCTATTTTAATGGAGTCCTAGGCTCCTTTTAATTCCTAGGTGGCGTTGTCGGCTCCACACTACATTTTAATGTTCTAGGGACTTTTTGAACCACGCCACATCTGCATCTACATGTCGATAAAATGAGAAGGATGTCAGATGAAATACTTGTTGCAGCTCTAATAGGCTCAAATATTGCACAATGTCACATTTCCCAGAATCTTACTTAATTCAAGCAACATAAAAGAGCAGAGGAGCGCTCTGCAAAGGATTCAGGGTCTTGCTCAAGGGCAAGAGGCAGCAAGGCAGACATTTGGGTCATGGAGGATCGAGTCTGGGACCTTCTGGGTCTTCTAATCCCTACAACAGCCAAATAAATACAAGCTTTAGCAAAAGTAACATTCATATTTACAGGGTATCAGGACAGTTAACATTTGTATATTGCTGGGTTAGTTTGGATGTCTGAGGTATGAGGTTTCAATAGTAGATGCAGTGATTTTATTCACCATTTGTCTTTACAGTGTCTTATTAATCACATTTCACATATTCTGAAGTATTACCCAACATGCATCTGGTCACCAAAGTGCAGAAGTGCCCTAAGAAAGGCAGTGAAGCCTTAAGTTTTCCACAGACACCAGCTGACTTTTCAATCAATCCACTGAATGCATGTGTAGGAGGCTGTGTGTGCACAGTATTGTTAGTCTCACAAGATTCAGTGAAGCAAGGTGAAGAATAAATGGGTCAAGGCATCTTTGACTTTCAAATAATTTAAACTCTCACTAAACATTTAAGCATTGCTTCATGAGCTACAGTTTTACAGTAATTTTGTATAGACAATTCTTTGTTTTGAGCTAAATATAACTTCATTAGCAGCATTTGAGTAAAATATTTATCTTTTACTCTTTCCATCTTTGGACGACCTTTCAACCCTAACCCTTATATCATGAGCTAAACTTTAAATTCTAATGATAAAAAAGTCTTAATATTAAAAAACAGAGCTGGCATATGAGTTAGTTGGCTATTGAAATGGCTGGAAGAACTTTCAGGTTTTTACTGATATGATGAAAGCAAGCTGCTGGGCTGCTCCCTGTATTCACTCAAGAATACAGGAGCAAAGTGTGGTGTTCGGGTCTGTGGGACCCGTTTTCAATGTTTACTAAAAGGAAAATGATGCAATTAATTATATTTTCAACCTGAGACTGATTGGCCTTGGCTCAGTTTCTGTGAAGAACATATAAAAGAATACATTTTCATTGAGTGCACACTGTGCACAGCCCTAGACATTCATATGTGGTGTTCGGGTCCACTGGACCCGAGGGTAAGTAGGTGAAAACAAATAAACGTAAAAATGAAAGAAAAAGGTTTGCTGTGTATCTTCACTCTGTCTGTAGTGTGTGAAACTACACACACAGTCAGGGTTGCAACATTGTTACATTTCAAGCACCGAGAACCTGTCTGCTCCCATGTTCCCACACACTTTACCCTCTGTAGTGTGTGAAACTACAAAATGTCTTGCGGGAACCTGCACAATGTCATTTCAAAACATTCAAAAAATTCTATATTTTCTCACACTCTATTCCAGCTGCACATTGAGGGCGGAACACAACAAATAAACAGATTTGCGTGTGGCTCCTTATCACAATCGATCAATATGACAAAACGATTCTCTGCTCAGAGGGCCTTAGAAATGATTTTAGAAGACAGAGAAGCTTTGGAAGATGAAGAGGAAGAGTTTTCAGAATATGAGGATCACGTTTCTGTCAATTCAGAGTCTGACAGTGAGTTTGAAGAAGAGGATGAGACTGACCCTCAGCCAGCCCCAGGACCAGCCCATCAGCAGCAAATTTATCACAAAAAACTAATAGCACTTTTATTGATAAATGTGATCTAGCAGAGGTAAATGGCAAATATTAACCATATATGCTGTCTATATTGTTTGTAACTGAGATAAAGTCAACATCTGTTAAGTATTTTTTCATAAATTGTTATGGCTGTATTGTTTTAAAAACCCAATAATTTTGTGGGTCCACCAGACCCGCAAACATTGGGTGAGTAACAAAAACACGAACGCCACACAAGGGTTAATCCTGTTCAGGTTTCATATTCTGAAATGCTTTCACTTTCTTCACGTATAAATGCTGCAGCAGACACTGACCAAGCTACTACATTCAGAGTCCCGCAGCCTCCTGCATTCTGATGTCAGGTAAGTCACAGTGAAACTAAATGAGCTGGAATCATTTTGCTCTTTTGCTCTGGACTTGACATCTGGCATCGAGTTTGCAATCTGTTTACCATGGATTAATGATGTGTGCCATTTTTTGATTGATTGACTGACTGACTGATTGATTTGGATGGATTTCTATGTATGTAATTTTTTGTCATTACAGTGATGCTATTCAACAAAATAGATTATATGTAATTTTTCTTCTAGGTTTGAAGCACAGGGGAATGAAGAGGAAAGGCTCATCTACAATGGCCCCAGAAAGAGCAGGTACACCACCATACAGATTACCTACATACACTCATCATTCATTTTACTTTTTCTCAATCACTACAAACAGCTCCGAAACAATGCAGTTTAGATACACCTTCTGTTTTTCAAGTATTTACCAATATTCAGCAAATAGCAACAGTTTGTAACCTAATTACAAATATTTAGGCCATTAGCAATGGAAATCGGCAAAATAGATGCAGGTTGACAACTAGAGCAATTAATGTAGACTTCATAGTTGGCTCCACACTACAAATGCATTAAAGTTTTACTATCCCTTATTAATACTGGACTTATTGAGAATAGTTATAAAGGGCATTATAAAAAATAAGGCAATAAACCAAACAATAAAAATAAAAGACATCTGAAAAACAAAGCTACAGAACAATAAAACAGGCAAATATAATGCAAATAAATTAAACAAATTACATAAAAGACTGAAAAAATGTGAGAAGAGATTTAAAGGGCTATTAAGTAATCCATGTGACCTTATTGGCATCTATTGGAAACCAATAAGTATTGCAACAATGACAAGTGTTATGTAAGGATTTTTAAGTGCCTTATTACCCATTAACAGTTCATTATTAGATAATCAGTAAGCAGTAGCGGACTGGCCATCGGGAGGACCAGGACAACTCGGTCTCTCTCGCGCAGTATAACCCAGTCTCTCTCGCGCAGTAAGTTGGTCTCTCTCGCACACTAAACACCAATTCAACCTCTCTCACGCAGTAACTCTGCCTCTCTCGCGCATACCACGGTTTCCTCTTGCAATTTTCGATCGGCTTTTGTCCGGTTTGGCGATTCATACAGATGAGCCAATCAGCACGATCAGACAGCAGTATTTTGAGGAAAAACTTAACAAAATAGAAAGGAATCCTTCCTAAAAATGAAAAGGTGGGCTAGATACATTGAGTGAAGCTGAGGCATCAAAATGCGCAAACGTTACTGACCTTTTCAGTTGTGTAGGCTAAGCACCAGCAGCGTTTCCATTGCTGGTGACGAACGGCATCAAGCGGCTCACTGCCTCTCTCGCCACCTTCCCCGTCCTGAAGGGAGGTCAAGGACATTGGCCTCAGTGCCTCTCTCTACATACCAACCCCTTTACTCCAATTTTAATTGTTTATAGGTTATTGTTATTAGACAACATTATAGTTTATTATAATGTATTGTAACCTGGTGTTGGTTCATTTAAAATATGTATTGCTGAAAGTTACCAAATGAAGAGATAAAATTGGCAATGGCAATCATCCGTATTGATATAGATTATATCGCCTTTTCAAATATAGCCCGTTATCATGATGCACTAAATGCACAACATAGCAGCCTGTCTGTTTGTTTGTTTGATTGTTTGTTTATTAAGATCCCCATTAGCTTTTGCATAGCAGCAGCTATTCTTCCTGGGGTCTACATAATTTACATGGTGACAATACAAAAGTACACATTCACACTACTCATCACAATACACTAACATAACACATCGTAATGCACATCCACTGTAACTGAAACAATAACAATTGACACAATTTAAATAACACAAACACACTACAAATAGACAATGAAAATAGACAGGCTCCGACTGAATCCATCATGATCTAATACATAAATATCATCATGTAACATAGAATGCCCATAGAACCCTTACACACCAAAGAATACCTATTAATTACCAAAATTCCTTTTTAAGTAATGATCTTTAAGCTTTAAAAAAAAACAACATATATATTATTTTGTTGTGGAATATGATTTGGGCGTGAATTCCATTCTTGCATTGCTCTGTATATTACTCTACGTTTAACTGATGTGTAGTAAAACAACCTCCAGCAGCGTTCCTTGTTAAGAATAATTGTGTATCTGAACTAAAGGATAATTTTTTTGTAAAAAATAAATGGCGTATTTGTCATTATGACATTCCTAATGAAAACCATTAATAAGTACACTAATCTATTTTTCACTTCCAACCAAGAGAGACATTCATGCATTTTAGCAACATTTGTGCTCAGCCCACAAGAAAGAGCAACACGTGCTGCTTTATTCTGGACTAGTTGCAATTTTCTTATATTACCTAATGAAGTATTGGACCAAACTACTGAGCAATAATCCAGATGAGACAAGACCAAAGCTTGAATCACTTGTTTGATAATTTGTTGTCAGATATTTTGCACATCTCTTAATTACAGACAAAATGTTTCCATTTTTTACCACTGTATGTGTTTTCTCCCATGATAATTTATTGTCTATCATAACTCCCACTTACTATCCTTTCTTACTATACTAATACCTATATTGTATTACCATCTAGTTTCCTGGTAGGTTTCCATATACTTAACTTAACACTTACTAGCCAGTTCTTTTGGTACTTTCCTAATAACCATATTTTATTACCATCTACTTTCCGAGTAAATACCAGGTAATTAGCGGCCTGTGAAATAAAGGTTATTGACATTTTTATTGAAGTGTTGACAAGTGCTTGTGTGCCTTATTTTGGCAATAAAGAATTACAATTAGTGTTATCAGCAGTTTGTTGACAGTACAGTGAGAAGGATTCCTTTCAGCAACAAGGAAGTAAAGATAAATGTGTCAGTGACTTCTGATAAATGGAATGTTTACAGCCATCGTGACCTGCATGGATGTTTACAGGAAACTCACTGTAGAATTCCTCCATCTTCTACTGATCTCAAAAACTCCCATGATAATTTATTGTCTATGATAACTCCCAAAAGTTTGGCTTCTTCCACCTGCTTTATTATCATATTATTTCTAATAAGATCAAGCTTTGGTTTTGAACACAAAGAATAGTTTGTTCCAATTACAACACTGTTTTAGACACATTTAAAATAAGTTTATCACTGCTGATCCAATCTACAACCAACTTCATCTCCTGACCTGGATTTGTATTTAAATCACTAATTGTTGCTTCTGCTAAATATATTGCGGAGTCATCAGCATACATTGAGATATGAGCCTTTTTTAATACTAAAGGAAGATAATTAGTAAAAATTGTGTACAGGAGTGGCCCAAGACAACTTCCCTGAGGCACTCCATGTTTCATATGCTCAACATCTGAATCACTTCCATTAAAGTACACCATTTGCTTTCTATCACTCAAATAACTATTTATCCATAGTAAAGCAGACTGAGAAAAACCATAACATTTTAATTTTCCCAACATTAACTCATGATCAAGAATGTCGAAAGCCGCAGAAAAATCAAGCAAAACTACTATAATTTTCCTCTGTTCTATTTCCTTAAACGGGTCATCAACCATTTGAGTCAAGGCAGTGGCTGTCGAATATTTTTCTCTATATGCATGCTGAGATTTAGTGATGAAATTATTATTGGAAAAATAAGACTCAATCTGTTCATACAGAATTCGTTCCATTCTCTTGCTCAAAATTGGCAATAAACTTATAGGTCGATTACTGGATTCAGAAAACAGCAATTTTTCATTTTTTGGTATTGGTACTACTTGGGATATTTTCCATGCTTGTGGACACTTATTTTCATTGAAACATTGATTAATAATATGTGTATCAAGTCAATAACATTAATTCAACCTTCGCGACACTAACTTTCTTGTTCTTTCTTCTTTCAGTAACATTTTGCCTTCCATAATCTGATCTATTAATCTATATGATAAATCTGTATTCCTTGGCTGTACTGTGCTTTTTAACTTATCTATCTTGGTTATGAAATAACTATTTGGATGATATGCTATGTCTTTTGGTTGAGTTAAAAATTCTCCCCCAGTTTCTAAATAACATGGGGTGGACTTAGTATTTCCTTTCAATAGATAACTCAAAGTATTCCATAATTGTTTACTATCATGTTTAATTTAATTGATTCTATTTTCGTAATACAGTTTCTTTTTCTTCATATTTGATTTAGTAACAAAATTCCTTAGTTTGCAATATAATTGCCAATCCGATTTAAGGCTCGATGAAATTGCTGTTAATTTTGCTTGATCCCTTTCCATCATACGTTCTTTTAACTCCTTATCCGACCGGAAACGTCTTTAATGGTGCATGATAGTCTACAATTGTCATTAAAATTCCCTTAAAAGCCTGAAATGCTTCCTCTGGATCTTTTTCTAGGAAAACCTTTGACCAGTTAGCATTTATAACATCTTCCTCATATTTGGCCTGATTAAAACTCTGAAATGATCTTTTCCGTATTTCATTATATGTGAACATGCTGTGCAAGTTGCATGATGATTGGAAAATCTAACACTAAATTATAACAATTTAGCTTATAGGCCATGCCTCCTTCACAACTTTAATGGTTAATATCTTCAAAACTACAGTAGATATCAACAATCTATGAACAAAACTTAAAGAGCATAGGACCATAGATGCTACTGACCAATTTTGGCAGTAATTGGTCAGACAGTGTAGGAAGAGATGCTAAAAATGTGTTAAAATATATTTAAAAAAATTCCAGGTAAACCTTGGGGGTCCTTACAGCAAATTTGTAGAGTATGGTTAGGTAGACATGTGTACCAATTTTCATGTAAATCAGACAAACGGTGTGGGAGATACATCACTTTACATTATTTATTTTTGACCTTTAATTATAGCACCACCATCAGGCCGACTGGGGCCATATTTATTGTGGGTCTAATTGAAGCCATAATAGACCATAGTGCAAAGTTTCATGGTTTTAGCATTTACCATCTCACAGGAAATTGAGCCCAAAGAGAAAAACAATAATGACTTTAAAAAAAAGTACCAGTACAAAATTAATTTATTAATTTATTAATAATAATCACAGAAAGTGCAAATTTCATACAAATCTCCATAATTGCCTGAACAATTATCTTGACAAATTTCAGTACAATATAATGCACCATTGGTGAGATATGGGTCCAAATGGAGAGCATGGAGATGGAGGTTAATCAAATCAGTTAATTAATAATAGTTATAATAATCATAAACACACCAAATTCAATACAGTTCTTCCTCTAGAGGTCATCAATGTCCATACCAAATTTGAAAAGATTCTTATAAAAACTGTTCAAGTTATCGCGTTCACATGAAAAATCTGTCGTGGATGCGGTGGCGGCAGGTTAATCTATATAATATCCCCAAAACAAGCATTTCGGGGATATATCCCCAAAAAAATGCTACTGCAGCTGATTATCAGAAGTGCAAATATTGCAAAAGTTTAAAAAACACATACTTTAACAAATTTGATGCAAATATCTATCAAACAGCGAACATTCGTGTAATTATACTCACCATTCTCTCGTTTTCCCATGTTCTCGTTTTCCCAAGCGAGCATGGAAAAATTGCATCTGGAAAATTCTTTCTCAAGTAGAGCGAGTGCCTGGATGGAGATGGTAACACTGACAGGTGTTGAATACCTGGAACTCCATGATATCACGCCAGACACTGGTGGGCTTTCGTCACTAGTAGTGGTTATTCCAAAAGAACCAACAACACTTAACTCTAAAATACCTTAACACCAAAATATTTACAACCATGAATTTGCTGTGCACACACACAAAAAGTAAGTTAAGTAAGCTCCTGGAGGAGCTGTTTGTTGTCCATTTCTAAAACCATATCTGAGTGATTTCTCTTTGTTTTTTTAGGCGTTTTGAACTTTCTCTCAAAACTTGGACTGGAGAAATACTATCCCAACAAGCTTACACTTCGACAACTCCTGGAGATCAACAAAAACAACATATTTGATAAAGACATTGAATCAGTGGCAGCAATACCATGGTGTTTTCTCAGAAAACTCTTGAAAATCAATGCAGAATGCAGGAACTGTACACATTTATCAAATAATGATGAAAAAAACAATGTGCTTGAGCTAGACTTTTATACTGCAGATGAATCTGCAGAGGACAATAAGCTTAATCCTCTCGACCTCATCACAGCACTGTTCCTATGTGCTGACAGCTTCTTGCAACAGGAAATGTCCCTCAAGATGTCAATGTGCCAGTTTTCTGTTCCTCTGCTATTACCCTATGGCAACAAAAGTCAGTCTACCCTGATGCTATGGGCTCTGAGAGACATCCTCAAAGAGTGGCGTCCACATGAGATGTCTGAATCAAAAGGGTTTGTTGAAGACAACATCGTTCAAGCAAAGATACCACTCTTTTCCTTTGTAAGGCTTAAGAACTGTAGTTTTTCCAAGTCCCAAATTTTGAATCATGTTCTCAGCAGTGGCCAGCAGAATCACAATATCTTCATACACAGAGATATGGAAGGAGGAACAGTTCAAAGAACCATTGCCAACGGATTGGTAGAGGTTTGCTGGTACCTTCCTTGTGGTTCAGGAAAACTTGACGTATTTCCAGAGCCAATTGCCTTTGCCAATTTGAGAGGAGATGTTTGCGAGTCCCTAGCAGAATTCAAGTTTCTTTTTCAAGTGTCAACGGCTACCTTTCTATTCCTGGACAAAATTGAAGAAACTGAGCACAGGATTTTGACTTCTCTTCAAGATGTGAGATCCAAACTCTTCTTAGTTGTTAATCGCAAGGAGGGGAATGCTCATGAGGACATGATGTCTGTCAAGAAAACAGCTGAAGCAATAGATTTGGCAAGCAGCAGTGTGAAAATCAAAGATCCAAGGGTAAATGTTGCAGAGTTCTCGAAGAGACTTTGTACAGCCATCAAGACAACACTGACAGGTGTAACAACCACAATGAACATTGAAGATATGCTTGACAAAGCTGTGGAACTTGGTCTGTCTGTGGATGAATGCAAAAGTGACCTCCAAAAGAAAGCAGCTGAGGATATCATGAAAGGTATTGGTGTGCGGAATATACCAGACTACAAGAAACAACAGCTTCCTTTGCAAGGAGATAATTGGAAAAGATTAGCCCAGTTAGAGAAAGAGGAATGTAGATTGCAAAAAGCTGGTGACTTAGGACTGGAAGAATACAAATGTCAGCTACAGAAAGAGAAAGAATGCATTAGGAAGGAGCAAAGCAAATAAC
>OMOV01099613.1:0-20114 GCA_900312565.1 Beryx splendens | reverse complement strand
GCTAAGCCGTCCCGGGGGGGATCCCTACTTGCCTCAGCCCGCCCAAGGTTTCTTCTAAGTTTTCCTACTAAGGTTTTTTCTTGTGTGCATTTAGGGTCTAAGGCTGGGGGTGCCGGGTAGGTTAGGCTGTAGAATAGCTAGATTGTTCATTTTGTTCATCATTTTGTTCATTGCCTGTGTTTAGTTAGATCTAGCTAGACACACTTTCTGTAAAGTCCTCTGAGACATGCTTGTGATAAAGGGTTATATAAATAAACAATCTTGAATCTTGAACTTGAAATTCATAATTGGAGTATAAGATTACTCCGGTTATGAGGAGTTTACCCAAGTTATGACCTTTACCCTACATGTGTCGACCCAGAACTGTGTTACTTGTTAACGGGTTAAGAACTGAATTCTCTGTGCATGTAAACAGCCACTGCTCTCTGGTTTAGTGTAAAGTGTAAAGAGCAATTTTGCAAGCCTATAACACCCCAGGGCTTTATTTTATTTTTTATTATTTTACTTGCAATATTATTGTCTCTATAACAAAATTAACATTCATTTTACTTGCAGAGTACACTTTTTCAACTTTCCAACCTCTTGCAACAGAAAATATATCTTTTTACAGCCTCAAAAGACATCAAAAATTATTAGTATAAGGGCTGGTCTTTTATATATTATTCAGAAAGATTGGGCTTTTGTAAGCATGAACTAGAGCACAGTGTGTGTGATGGTGTACAGGTAACAGTAACATAGAGCGAGAGCAAGAGAGGACGACTTGCAGACTGACAGAGAAAGAAATGGACAGATGGAGAAGGAATGGGAGTGAGAGTGAAAGATTTGACGCAAAGAAAGAGTGATAGTGCATCCGCGCTTAGTATGCAGAACGGAAGGCAAACACTTTTAGCCTTCTGTCGATGTCTGGGACTCCTCTGCAGTGAGCAGTATAAACTTTCTCATATAAGCCTTTGCCTCGAGCCATGAACTCAAATATTTCAGTCACATTCACTGAAGCTAAGAAAAAAAATGCCTTATTACTTATGATCAAAGGTTGGTGTTTTCTGGAGGAGACATGGAGAGTCTGATAGAATTTGCATTAGGAGTTGAAGGCGGGTCATTTTCATTGAATAGAGACGTTCAGAAACAGGCTGGGATTCGTTGTTTTTCCTGCTTTCAGAGTCACTTTCTTTGAAGAAAGTTTGAGTAAGGGTAAACAGAGGTGTATGAGATCTAAACATGCAGTGAGAGTATTAAGAATTAAAAGAGTTCAGATCTCCCACTCCCCCCTAAATCACATCCCCCTGCCACCACCTTCCTCCGCTACCTGCGCCTGAGCTTACTTCTGCCTTTAAACACTTCTTCTGCCCGCCTCACTTTTATTTCTTCATCTCTCTATTATGCATTACCTTTCTAGGGATACAGTACAGGGATGTCTGTTACATCTTTGGCCACTGGACTCCCTACTATGTGTTGCTTGTAATGCTGGCCAAGTCACTCTGGATAAAAGTGCCACCTAAATGCCTAAAATTGAAATGTAAACATAATACTCATGAAACATACTTCTCATGTTATTCTAATATTATGGAATGAGTGAATTGCCATAGTTACTGTAAAAGCCTACCAGCCGCAGTCTGTAAATCTGGCCTCATTCTGCCTTAAGAAGCTGCTAACCAACCTAAGAATTTCATTAGCACAGGCTTTAATTGAGACGTTTAGTGTCCTGTGAAGGTCCAAATGCTGTTTCAGAGGCTTTTCTACTCTGCCAAGAATACATTTCTAGGGGAAACACAGAATCTTTGTCTTTTTTTCTTTTTTTTGGAATAAAAATGGTCAAAAGTATATATGTAAAATATCGGGTATTGGCAGTGTAGTGGAAATCATCTTAAAGTTTATTCTCTGCCCTCCAGTTAGTATATGATTGTTTTTGCCTTAGTCCGTTTGCCTCAGTCTGTGTGAGAGCTGTTGTGCAACCTGTTGTGCAAGAGGGTTTTGAATATCTGTGTATAAGAGTCAAACATCCTGTGGAAAAACTAAAAACACATCAGAAAGATTAATGTCCCCTAGGGGATAGTGTAACTTTTGGCCCTTCATGTTAGGACAAAAGGGCGGGATTAAATCAGGTCAAGCATATCCAGAAAGATTGTATAAAACTATGATTTTCCTAGACTTGAGTTCAGAACGACTCAGGTCTTTATTATTTTAATAAAGATCTTTAAAGCTGACTCACTGCCTGTTTGAAGAGAGTTTTTGTCGTATTGGGGAACATTGAAGAACGACAGCAGCTTCAATCCAAAACTGGTTGGCACCAGCCTTCAAAAATCTCAGTTGAACTAAACCTTACTATAAAAGTTAATTTGTGAGATACAAATCTTTAACAAGCTCCCTGAGATTATTGCACTATAACAAATGCCATTAGTGTTTATATTCTTAACAAGGCCTGTGATCAAAAGCACGATTCACATACAGTAGATGTGCACACCAAACGCAGAGCGCAGAGAAGCAGCTAAATGCAACATTTTGCTACGCTGATTATTTTCCTTTACCAGAGTTTCTTCCATAGCCCTAAGTTATTTTGGTTGCCTGCCAAAATGCTAATCCATGTTGCATCCGGGCCCTCACTGCAGATGGAGTGCCCATAATTAGTTTCATTTCCCTTCATCAGTGCAATAGGAGGATAAAACTGTTACTGAGAGCAAGAAATACACACTTCGACTGAGGGGTGGGATTCAGAGGTCGCAGCATCTGACAAGAAAGCTGTTGGCGTCCGGCAGGAGCCTGCAGGCTCAGGTCATCCTGTTCCTTGGCTCTGCTAAATAGAACTGTGGCCCCAGCATGGCTCTGCTGTCGGACCGCACAGCCTCTGCCCGCAACTTTAGCGGCTTGTAAAGAGGCCAGGGCTGATGGGTTTTTGGTCTCCTTAGGCAACCGGTAGGAAGAAAATTGGAATGATCCTGTGGCATGTGTGTGTGCATGTGTACTGTATGTAGTGTGAAATGACAGCAAGACATACTTGACAACCTTGAGAGTCAAAATCCTCCCCCAGAAGATTTTCAAGATTCAAGGAACTTATTTTCTGCATTCAGATAACAATCAAAATAAAAAACTGCATCTACATATGGATCTATAATATGCATTTGCACATTTGGCTCCAACCACCTCTGAATTAAAAACATAACCAGAGACTTACATTTTTAGTGTAACTTATTTTGCTGACTTCGGAAACAGCAGTGATAGTATTGGGCCTAGATTTTTTGTGTTACTATTTTTAACAAACTAGTAACTAACATAGTAAATGAGCAGATTTTGAAACTTGACCAAAATATGAGAGAAAATTCTGAGAAATGACACCACAGGAATACACGTGGAGAGGGGCGTGAAAATCAGGAGTCTCCCAGGAGAATCTGGAGGGTTGGCAAGACAAACAGAGCAAGAGACTAAGACTGAAGATTATAATGTACGCATGCGCGAATGTAGAAGAAAACTATATGAAAAATGTGTGCGTGTGAGGCGTGATGTGTTTGTGAGGCTGGATCCTTGTAATCCTGCCTATGTTACAAATGTTATTCATGCAAGGGCGAATTCCAGCTTCCTCTCAGCGTGAGTCTCTTAAAGTCTGAAATCCACAGGCCTTGTGTTTGCCAGCATGGCAAATGCCTCTGGTGATCAAGCAAAAAATAATTCAAGCGTGCTCTTGAACTGAAGACACTTATTTTTATCAGAGGAATGCCTTTAATTGATAATCCGCAACTTTTCCATATTAACAAATGTCTGTTTTGTTTCCCTCTATCAGCAATTGATAGAGCACAATTGTGATTATATGCATTCAGTTCATGAAAGCTGTTAGATTTGCTGCTCTAAACACCCGCATTCTGGGAGGTCTTTCCTGGGAAAAATCCTCAGGCGTACAGGAAGTGATGCGTTTTATGTTCCTGGCAGCAGCAACAGGTGTTTGGAATAAACAGAAGAAGAAGAGCTGGGTAGTTAGCATGAGCAGCGACAGCCACCATGGCTGAACAGACTAAAAAAAATAAAAAGAGCGGCAGCTACATAAACTCAAAACGTGCATTAACAGAAAATCCAAGGAACAACACGTCACAGTACTCGACACGTTTGATTGGCAGGTGATCTCTGGGAAGTGCCGTGCACGTGCAGAAACATCACGGCAATGAGCGCTTAGCAGCAAAGAGAAGAGAATGTTGCGGATTACTACTTTAACCAGCTTATTCGACCCTGTTACACTCGCCCCACTAAACAGTGCTCCATTCATCCATAACAGATAGCACAGCTGCAGAGGAGCTGATATCAGCCGGGCGCTCTGTGTCGCCGCACCGATGCTGCTGGAGTCATTCATGAAAGCAGAAACTTCTCAGTCTCACACCTACGTACCGTGGCTTGTCAGAATGATAGCATAGTCAGCTAATTCAGCATCCTACTCTTGAATTAAAGAAAGCATATTATTCACAGTCTTTCTACCGGTGAAGTGATTTTAAAATCGCAAGGAAATGGCAATTCAGTGGTGTCTTGCTTCCGTAATTCGACGTATTTCCGGTTGAAACGGGACACGGAGGCGGGACATAACGCGGGGAGGGATGGCTCAAAAGTGTGCAAATGTTCAATAATTGTGAACTCACAAAATTTGGATTCTTCAAAATGAATAAATCCTTGTGTCTTGGAAACTTGTACGCCCTGAAGTAAAATGTTGTTTTTTCAGGGAGTAAAAGTAATAGGATTTTGATAAAAGTTTAAATAAAAGTTCCCACACACTGCTCTTGCGATACAGACGATTATTTATTGAAAGCTAATGTTAGGATTGACCTACATCAGAGCATCAGAGCATGCTCATGGTCCATATAGGATTGAAACGTTGGCTTTCAATAAATAATCATCTGTGTTGCAAGAGCAGTGTGCTGGAATTTACTTCTAGGTTTGGATGTGTGGGTGTTCCTCTGCTTATGTAAGATATTAAAATATGAGAAAACACATTTTCCGGCATTTATTGTTAAATAGGTGTGCGGTATGATATGGAGAATTAGCTAAGTGATTTTTGAATTTCACTGTGACTTTAACAGACTCTGTCACATATTGTCCCTGTAGAGGCACAGCAAAGGCCGCCATGCAGGCCACTGTGCATGTGTTAGTCTCTCTAAACACATGAATGGGTTTGTGACAGGGAGTGCAATTTTGGAGGACTGCCTGAGAAGATGGGACAGGAGAGGTTTGACTGAGTCAGACCCAGTTACTGGCATCTTCTCAGCCTGCAGCAGCATGTGAACCAGGGAAGGATAGAGGGAGTCTGTTAAATTGGAAGGAGGGCCTTGTTGATTTTCCCTGTTGATTCCCACTCCAGATCAATATCTTCCCAGGTCCCCTTAGGTCCTCTCACTTTCCAGGGTTAATCGACGACAATGAAAAGCTCCAGGGATTTGTGGAGACCCTGCCTTCTAATCCTTTCACTTTGTGGGAGATAAATCCAGGGCTGCTGACAAGATCTTGACTTATTTTGGAGCAGATTAGCAGCCTGTCTGTATTCTTCTGGCCTGTGGATACATCAGCATGGACTGAGCACAGGCATTTTTGCCCCAACAAGACCGTATGGCAGCAGGCCAATTAAAAAGCGTACATCATTCTGTATAGATGTGAATTCCAAATGTTTTATACTGTGCTCTCTGTGAATAAAGCTAATAAACAGCACTTAATATGATATCTTGGAGCCTTTTCTCCTCTCAAGTCAAGGTCTTGATGCGTAGTCATTTCTTTGAATATTCCTTCAGCATTTCCATAGTGTTTAATAATTCACTGAAAATTATGAGCAATGTGGCAATGTTTGTAATATACATAAACTTGGTCTAATCTTATGCTGAATTTTGTAAGTTGCCTGGGGCATTTCATTCAGGCGTCGTACTGCATGCGCAGCAGTCAGTAAGGTTTTATAATTATACTGCATAGATGGCACCTCAGTTGACTAGCTTGTTTTGGATTGCATTTTCTAACATTATCGGTGATTTGTTTGATCTTTTCTGAAAGCCCTGAGAGATTGTACCAAAATAACAGAGACGGTAGCTACTGTAGATCAAAGAATAAATATATAAATAAAAAAAATGTTATTCTTAGACCGAACATCCTTTGACCAATAAAACATTAAAGTTGAAACAAACAGTTGAAAGTCCAAGGTAAAAAGTTCAAAGTGCATGTAGTCAAAAAGGTGAGGAGTGTAAGGTGACCTGTAGGACATGCCGCCCCCAGCCTCCTTTGTCTTTCTGCTGTGTATTTTAGCAGCAGATGAATGGACTTACACCATGAGTGAGCTCATGCTGGTTTTGGCCAACACCACACACTCGCTCTGGAGTGTGTCACACACCCGGATGCCAGCGTCCTGTAGAGGCTAAGGAGGGAACGAACTAAATGTGGAGTACTGAGGTTTGGGATCAGGCCAGATTTGACAAGGCAGTCGGTCATCACTGTCCCAACTCCCCCCCCAAAACAATGAACATGCCGCAGTAGGCCAGCCATCTGTTTGGGAGGAACTGGAGGAGGGATGTTGTCCTGCTTGCAATATGGTTGGGTGAGACGTAATAGGAGGTGAGATTATTGCACGGTAGATTGAAATGCATTTTGGTACTCATTTAGCACTTTTGCTGACATGATATTAGAATAATGTTCCCTGTAATGTAGATTTTTCTCACCTCATTAAAACAGCGCACCAGCAAAAGTGCATATCCTGATGAGTTGCGAGTATTCACCGTAAGTTCTCATTGTAATGTATATTTTTCACGATTGTGTACAATTTTTCTCTCCTCATTAAAACAGTACGCCAAAAGAGCATATCCCTATCAGTTGCAGGTATAAAATGTATTTAGTTTTTCCTCATGAATATGCAATGTAAAACCTGGGTGTAACATATTTTTTCAGGTTATCACACACCCACTCTGCTCTATCATCAACTCCATTGTTTCTAACAAACTTGAGAATAACACACAAAAAGGTCTACGAAATAAGAACTTTTATTCATAATATATTCATACTTGTACACAAGTAAAATAAAATGCATATCTATGGTTCCATCGCAAACTCCAAGAACAATTTGACAGCATTCATTTGGTAAATGCTACCCATAATACCCTTCCTGGCATGAAAATAGAACTAAAATTGGGGGAGGTAAAACATTTGTCTTTACTGAATTACTTATAAACATAAAAAACATAACAGTACCCAACAAATGCATCACTTTTGAATAAATAATGGGGAATGGAGATCATTCTTCTTCATCAAACGGACCCAAACATTCTTTGTGTGTGTTCAGCCTCTGGTATCCTGTATTTCTTTTCTTTTTTTTTTTTAGTTTTCCGGTGGTCTGTCTAAGCAGTCACTGTCTTTGCAGTAAAAGCTTTTGAGAGGGAAAAAGGAAGGAGTCTCCGAAGTGTAGCTTAGACACAGTACAGTTTAGTACATACAGAACAAACAATTTTGGGCACCGATTCGTTATATACATTAGATCTGAAGTGTTCTGTAAAG
Organism: Beryx splendens; assembly: GCA_900312565.1. NCBI lineage: Eukaryota > Metazoa > Chordata > Actinopteri > Beryciformes > Berycidae > Beryx > Beryx splendens. Next base: position 12,620 of record OMOV01099613.1, on the reverse strand, counting down.
GCATCCATTTTTGTTAAATGTACTCTAACGTCTTCATTATTGTTAGTCCTTACCCATTTCGGGCCAGCGTGACTTCTTACTTTTCAGTCACTGCCTGTTGTAGATGTCACTGCATCTTCTGTATCATTGTCATGAGCATCAACAATCTTGAGTCCTGCGTTTAGAATGTGATCAGGAGTCCTAAGACATGGCTAGAGATATCCAGGTCATGAGAATGAAAAGAAAGCTCAGCACTTGCAAAGTAGATCCCTGGCCTTTGAGACAATGGGTGTCTGATTTGGGCTTTTTGGAACACTTCTTTTTCTTTTTGTTCGGAGCTGTAGATGGTTCCAGATTGTCTATAAGGTCAGGGTTTAGATTTTCCAAAGACGTATCTAGGGTGTTGGACAAAGTTCCCAGCGGTCCATCACTCTGCTTGTTCCGGGTTTCGTTTTTCGTTCGTTCTGGCTCCTTATATTTAGTCTTGGATATGTTCTCCTTTTCCTTAAGGGGGTTGTTGGTGATTTGGCGGCTCTTGCCCGATAGGATGGAGGACTTGTCATTATCTCCGAGACAGCACCTGGGAATGGCGTCCCCCAGGGGATTCTCTGTGGAGGAGAATTTCCCGGACCGTGCCTTGGAGTTTAAGAGATTGGTTTGGATTTGAGGCGTTTCCACACACCCCTCCAAGTCGTCACTTTTCAGGCGTTTCAGGTCCTTCCCTGCCAGGAACTCGGGAACGTTGCACTCCAGCTCAGAGCTGGAACCTTTGAAACGTTTGAACCAGTCCCACAAGGTCCTCGCCCGACAGTCACAAATCCACTGGTTCCCATTTAGACGCAGATACTGGAGGGACACCAGTGGGTCCATGGTCTCCCCTGTCAAGACCGTAAGATTGTTGAAGAACAGGAAAAGGGATTTCAGCTTACCCAGATCAGTAAAAGCCCTTGGCTTGACATAGATAACCCGGTTCTGGTGTAGCAGCAGTCGGTCCAGATTGATCAAACCTCTGAACATGTTGTCCGATACTATCTTGATCTCATTGTTGTGAAGGTAGAGATAGGTGAGGTTGGCAAGGTCCAGGAAAGTGTCATCATGCAGGGTTTGAATGCTATTGTCCTGCAGGTAAAGGTACTGTAGGGAGAACATTCCTCGGAAAACCCCAACGGGGAGCTCTGACAGGCCGCACCTGTGCAGGTGGAGGGTGTGCAGTTTAGTTAAGCCCCGGAAGGCTGTGGGGCTGATGGTGCGGAGGTTGCTGTTGTCTCCAATGTCCAGTTCCTCCAGTTTCTCCAAGCCATAGAAGGCTCCAGCCTCAATGTGGCTGATGTTGTTGGAGTAAAGCCAGAGAACGGTGAGGTTGTGGCAAGTGCTGAAGCTGGTAGATCTCACCACCGTCAGCTTGTTGCTCTGGAGGAATATCCGCTGGCTCCGCACGGGGATCTCGGTGGGAATGGAAAACAGTCCTTGTAGCTGGCAGGCCACGGTGGGCCGAGGCTCACTGTAGCACACACACTTGGCAGGGCAGCCCTCAGTTTGAGGCACAAGGTTCAGCCACATCACCAGAAACAGGAGTCGGCCCCCTGGGGAGACAGAGGGAAAGAGATGAGTGGGTTAGTATAATGTATGCAAATATACACAGTCACAGCTCTAATATAGTCATAGAAATCTTTAGAAATAGTTGAATATAGGTCAGGATGTAACACGCATAAACCCTTTCAAGAACACAGTATGTTTTCTGGATGTTTAATCAGACAGCTTAAAATGAAGATCAGCCTTTCCGTTATACAACAGGTGGGTAGCTGCAAAAAATTTATAAATAGATATGAAAGAGATTGTAATTACATATTCTTGTGAACTTTGCTTGTACTTTGTGATTATTAAGGTTTGCTATTCATATTGTTGCCCAAGGATAATGCTGCACACCCAGTGCCAGACATTTTCTTGTATAAAATGTAATGTTCAGCATGTAGTACAGAAAATTCACATAGGGAACCCTATTCATAACAGTGATGCAGCATATCTTTTAATAGTAACCTGTTTGTGGTTATTTGGACCTAGGGCCTACATAGTCATGGAGAGCTGAGCAGTGGAAAAGGGTCCCACGAAGGCAGACTCATTTAAAATGGGTGGGTGGCTTTTATGTGGAATTAGCTTGCTTTAATAGGGCGGACGTAACTAATGGCGCTTCAGCGTTCCTGAGGTTGACATTTAGCCTGACGCTGGGAGATAAGCTTTCATGGCAGGCTGAGAGATTGATTCTTGGGGCCAAGATGGAAAGAAGGCTACAGAAGCCCCATGGGAGTTTCCACTGCGGCCATGACTGAAGCATTTTTTTCTCGGTGCAGCATGAAGATGAGATATACAAGAAGCGTGTTAGTACTCAGAGTGAGGCTTGTGAAGATTCCTGTATGTTTGCCCTGAAGGCATCCATGTTCAAAAGAAGCCATATTCCGAGTTTTCTCACATTAATTATTACTGCTTGTCCTCCACCATGGTTCAGATGAGCTCGCTACGCTCTACCATGATAAGTGCAAAGGGCCAAATTACCACATGCGTATGATCACTTCTGACATTACATGGTTGGTGTTACAGCTGAGGTAAAAATGAAACGCATATGCTGGGGCTCACAAATTCGTCAAGGAGAGATGAAGGTGTCAATGTGCCACATAGATGTCTCGTTTCAACACATCATGACAGATACTCCTCCAAATCTCTGAATCTTCTTCAGCTCCTGTCCTTAGTGAGGATTTCCAATCTCTGCTCCCATGCACATGAGAGGAATCCCAGACTTGCTGGCATGACAGGTAGCGAGACACTGGAAAATGCATGAGTTTTACTCAGCCCTCCCTCCATCCCTCTATCCTCTTCTCATTCCCCTGCAACGTGTTGTGGTGCAGCTCATCTCTGGACCTTGTTAAACGGAGCTCTGGTGTGGCCTGACAGCAGCCCTCTGCTGCACTTTCCCTCCAATCTCCCTGCTCAGCCGTCAGACTGCCACCGGAAAGCTGTCAAGACTTTCCACTCTTTCTGCATCGCAGCACTTTTCCCTCAGCACTGCCTAACAATAGCAATATTTTACCGCACAGCACGCTTCGTGTATCTACTCTGCCATCTTCATTTTTTCCCCCTCCGCCGTCTATTCATTAACAGGCTATTCCCACCCATGCATTGCATGTCAAAGCCTGGTTTCCTCGGCTCTCGGCATAATATCTCTTGTCTTTGTTAGCGTCTGTTGAATGACACCGTAAGCCACTCGAATGTCATCAGCTCTGGACCAATTATTTTTTGTTCACTGGCAGGATCTTGCCGCATTGATTGCATCACCATATGTTAAAAACATAAAAATGTGTCATGGCATGCTGACCTCTCTATGCTCTCTCAGTCCTACTTTTTCACTCTATATATTTATGAATAACCTCTTCATGACTTCACATAGACCTCTCACCTCGCACCCCGGGGACTTTCATCTACGCAGCTGATGTAAGAGCTGTGTTCACACTATTGATCGGTCAGGTGCCGCCAACGTTACCCTTCCCCCTTATCTCCTTACACTCTAGGGCTGCTCGATTATGGCAAAAATCATAATCACGATTATATTGATTGATATTGAGATCACGATTATTTAACACGATTAGTCATTGACTTTGGGAACATCATGCATTTACTAAACTTTCAAAAGATTTCTTTGAACTTTAAATATAATTTCACTGAAAAACAAAGAAATAAATGAAAATATATAAGTACAAGTAAAAAAAGAGATAAATAAATAACTAAAATAAATAATATATAAAAAATAATAAATAACACCAACTAAGTTGTAGTGCACCGTCACAACCTACTGCAAAATATTCAGCATATTGATAAACTATATCTCTATATGTCAGTCAGTCACCAGTCAGTCAGGTAACAGAGGCACAAAAACACAAGTTGCTCACTGTAGCCGATATAAATGGATCTAAATTGATCTCTAATGTGCCTGATGTTGCATCATGTCATGCCTTTAGGCTCTATGCACGCAACACTTCCGTGTTTGACAGTAGCTCCTCAAAAGTGAAACATAACATTCTACAGTCAGTAACAGCGATTTGTAGACAGTGACTCGTCTTCGCTGCTCTACAGATATTACCTAAGGTGACTAAACTCACCGTACAGTAACGTACAGTAACATTAGTGGAATTATGTAATTTAACCATGTTGCAGTGCTTCAGTACAACTGACCACGTACTGGGTCTGTATAGGGTTTCCACACCATTGAATTTGTTTTACCTTTCCTGTCGACCAATGGCTCTCTTTCTGTCATCTTATACCAAGGAAGGTTTAAAAATAAATGGACAAACGCACCGGCTCTCTGTTACCAACTCGAGCTGAAGCTACAGGTACCACAGCGTGTTTGGGCTTTGGAGGAGGGGCGGAGCGCACTGCTATGAGGGAAAGGGGTGCGCTGGATTTACAACACAAGACAGAATGAGAGCAACATTGCTAAACGGAAAGCGGCACAAAAATCATTTCATCTCGATTTTCTTGTTTTAATGATCATGGGAAGCCAAAAAAATAATTTTTGATTAATCGCCCAGCCAATTTTTGTTGTCTTCCCCTCAAATCTAAATCACAGCACTGATAAAACACAATAACTGAATGAATGTGTTATGCCTGTTTGTCTTCAGCACTGTTGTTGAGTTATTGACACAAACTTTCATATCTTGGAATGCCTTATACCTAAATACGGCATCAAGGTTGTGGAAAAAAAGCCATTTCTTATCATCCTTGGCCACCTCTGGTTTCAACACTTAATCTTCCCCTATCTGCTGTGTCAAAACACGACTCTGAGCACCGCCATGACTTCCTATTTCAGTCCCTGCCAGTGGCCTCTCTTCTGAGAGCTCTATTATTGTACAATAGCAATCATCAGTCTGTTTAAGAGCAGACAAGCCTTCTTTGTCTCCTTCTGACTGACACTGTAGCCCCTTCAGCCTTGAGTAAAGCACATCACTTCACCCTCTCTCTCTTTTCCAAGACAAGCACTCCTCGTGATGGGAACTCGAGATTATGTGGCAGCTTAAGAAAGCACTGGCGACTGACACTTTTTGGTATAGCTGCCCAGCTTGACTAATTGAATTATTTGCTAAAACAAACCCTCCAAAAATATATGCTGAGTCTGAGTACACTATCACCATCATCCAGTCACTGTTGCATGCCGATATGATGGAGGTGAGGATATGATTCTATTCAACCAGCTTCCAGAGTGGCAGTTTGTATAACCTGCAATGAAACCTGCCTCACCCTGCCTCACCCTGCCTTAAGGAGCTGACAACTCACCAAAGAATTCTTCAGTATGGGTTTCAGTGGAGTCCCATGGTCTAAATGCTGTTTCAGAGGCTTTTCCAACCTCAAAAATCGAATTCAGATTTTTTTTGGGCACAAAAATTGTTACATTTATTTGAGATATTGAATATTAAAAATATTTGTATCAGTATTGGCCTTCAAAAATCTGTATCCGTCGATCCCTAGAGGACACGTCCCATACAGAAATATGATATATGCACTTCTATCCAACATTTGAGTATAAATGAGCATATATGCACATACACTGTATGTTCACATATAAAATACATATATACATAAATAAAATGGGACAATTGTCATATGTATGTTTGCATATATGTACATATATTTCACTACATCACCAAGAAATTCCTTATATATACTGTATGTCCCATGTCAATCACATATAATACATTTCCATATGGGACTACAGGCAGTAGCAGAATAGTGAGAGGTACATAGGGGGTATGAGAAGGAGCAGCCAACGTTGTTTACTTAATGTACGAGCGCATCACTTAGCCAGACTCCCGGCTCATTTGCATGTGTCCCTGGCATGTAGGGAGTGCTGAACAAGCTCTCAGGCCTCCTTTGTCTTAGTGCAATAGAAGCATCCAAACCCTTCCCTATGCTCTGAAACCCGCAGCGCCCTGAGAACATGGAGGGCATGTCAGGACAACAGATTCAGAGGGCCTCCAATTCATCATGGTGGCTTTACTTTGAAGGGATGGGGATTGGGCAGGGACGGCTAACATGACAGCCTTATCCCCCTGGCCCAGAGTGGAAGAGATGTCTCTGTCGGAGATGAATCACAGTCACTCTCTAGAGGGACCGCCTGGCCTCTTTCTGAAATCATACATTATTGTGTTGCTTAGAGGCTTGCCAGCACTAGTCATGATCTCTCTCTGGAAGGTTGTGCATCTTTTTGTGAACCTGCCCATGCATACAGAAATTGTTCTTATATCATGTTGAAATGAGCAACTTGGACCAACTGTATGGGACATCATGATGGTGTGGTCACAGCCAAAGCTCCAATAAATTCATTTGTGTGGTGAACGAATAAAGGGAAATAACTGAAAACAAAGATTTTTGAGGTGTGGACAAAAATATAGATTACGTTCCTCCACCATGAAAGGATTATGTGCCATTGTCACCTGTTTGTCACCTGACAAGGGTAGCTAATGGTTAAGTTTAGGCAAGTAAAACATTGGTTAGGGTTAGGGTTAGGTTTAGGCAACTAAAACTATTTGGTTAAAGTTAAGGTAAAGATTTGGTAAAATAAATGAGACAAAGTTTTACTAAAAGGAAAACTTCACTTAGTATAAAAACTCTTCACATAAACTAGAAGTTGAACCTGGGTCACAAGGGTTCAAGGAAAGAGTATACATCCATCCACCCCCCCGACACATGTTCTTCCCACCGTGCTACTTCAATGTCAAACTACTGCGTGTTTGTAGGGTTAGGGTTGGTTAGGGTTAACCCTACCCCTAAACCCTATAACCCTAACCCTATTTCTCTCACTTTTCCCTAATGGAGCGCATTATTTGCATTTAACGATACTCATTTCACAAAATAAACTTTTTCCCCTCCTGCCTGCCTCCATTTTTGACTCAGTGATTCATTATCAACCCACTCAACAGGAATACAGAGTGTAAACTATGCACAAACACACACGGACGCACACACGCATACACACAAACAGATTTACTTGCCCCTACAACATTGATGAACCAGATGCTATGATCTTAAATAAAGATGCATCATTAGATCATTAGATCAAACACGTTATTTAGGACATGATGGACCAGCGAGTCGGAGTCGGAGTCCCTTGGCTACTTGTGGTGCGTTGCAGTGGCATCGGCGGCGGCTTCAGCATGCAGACGAGGACACAATTAGAAGACGAACAGGGGGGACAGATGAGGTCCTGTTTGACACACATCTGACACAGCACTCGTCCAAGCAGATGGCTCATGAATAACTGAGGGAACCGGAGGTCGGCAGGCAGAGGGAAAAAGAGAGCCAAGCAACAGCGTGTTTGTGTGTATTTGTGTGTGAGTGTGTGCATGCACATGGATGGGTCCCTGGTTGTTTGCGTGCAAGAGAGAAATCAAAACAATAGAAAAGTGAATATGTACCTCTGGCTCCGTATAACTGTGTTAGGCAGATAGGTTGTCATGTGGCACTACTGGGAAGTGACAGCAGTAACAATAGACAATGGGCTGGCAATATCCTAACGGAGACAGAATGAGCTTGCAATCAGAGGGCTGTCAGTTCGAATCTCTGCTCAACTGGCAAACAAGGGGCCGGAAAAGTGGAAGTGAAGGGCTCTTCCTTTCAACAACTACCATCGAACTACCATTGACCCTTGAGCAGTGCGCTGACATCCCAACTGCTCCGCTCAAGGTCTTCACCATTCAAGACTGTGCAGCACTCAACATTTCCCAGGTGCGTGTACAGCATACAGTACACGTGTGTAACTCTCCTGCAAACAATCACCTACTTGGTTGCTGAAAATGACAATGCATTTTTTTTTTCTCAGCCCTCTGTCCCCGTTAAAGATGGTTAAAATAAAGTTAGGCACGCTCAAATGTACTAAGTGGCACTAGAATGGATAAATTCCAGTGTGATGGCATAGCGCCTCTGGATTAGGGGCAAAAATGGAACATTCCTCACGACTCTATTGTATAATTGGCAACAAACCAAGCCGCCCTCAGTGCTGGTACAGCTCACTATGAAATGTTCCATGAAAGGCGTTGGGAGTCAAGTCTACCCTTGAGGTTTTCTAGAATGGCCCAAATCCAGCTTTGAGCCCGCCTCCACATACCACAGACATGGGCAATTTTCGCATTTGAAACCATGCAAAAATGCATAATGCAAGTAATGTGAGCTGAAAATAATGTAGCATCAGCTGAGTGAGTGCATGTGGGGGTGTCCAAATGCTCTCCTCGAGCCACAGAGGAACAAAAATTTGGAGTGCCCTACTTTGGGTTGTATCATGCGGTCTGCCAGTAGCACAGCCAAGCCTTTTTGCCTAGTGGAGTGTAAAGGGCTTTATCTTATCTACATATGGCTGAAGAGACAACAAGCCAGAGTGGCTGCCAGATGCCCCATGCGTCCTGATATTGCTTAGCTCTCAGGCAGACCGCTGCACAGGTCTTAACCATGTTTTAACAGGGATCCTAGGGTTTATAAAAAAAAAGGGTGTGTCGGCCCCTTCAAGTATTTTAGAAGATTTTTGTGTCAATACAAGCCTCAGTTTAGACTTGAACCCATACAATCCTAAATACAGGATGTCACCTACTGGTTGAGCCACAACCCTAGTCTATCATAAGCCACAACCCTAGTCTATCATAATGTGTATGAAGTCACCACATTTCAGGTGTTTAAAAAAAAAAGAAAAAGAAACATGAGTCCTTGCCATTCCCAAAATCGAGTCATGGTCTTACATTTATGGGTCTTTTATCAGCAATAAAGCTCAATTTGAAATCGGTGGGCTTTGCAAGCCCCTCAGGGTGAGCGAATGCATTATACAGGCATAAAAGGAAATGAGGCCTAATGATTTACTGCTGTATTATCTAAAAAGGAAAACAGCAGCCAGTAAAGTGTTGGATGATAGCCTCAGATGATGCTAACACCTCCTCATGTGAAGTGTCAGCTGGAGAGGTACTGGAGAGAGTGATGACAGCACCCACAGGCAACCCACACATTTAGGCATGTAAAAATGAGAAAACACATTCAGGTGGTCTGAGTAGAGAACATGCTGTAATGAGTAGTTGCACAGGTGCAATTTTGATATCACTGCCTGCATTTCCTCTTGGCACAGCTGAGCCCTGTTACAGAGTGGTCTCTTCTGTTCTCCAGGCCTGGAGGTGAACTGGTGCTAACGTTATCCACTCCACATCTTACTGACAGGTTCATTACTACAAAACTCTGGTGTTTGGCAGTGGCCCTCTTAGACTGGCACTTGTTGTGCTTGTCGACAAGAAACTAGCTCCAGATGAAGTATTTGTTTTTGTGTGAGTTACAATTGAGGGAAAATACATCAAACAAGCACTTAATCTTTGACTGGTCTACACTAAACCAAAGTCATTCTGTGAATAATCCATTTAGTTGGTTTGCAGAATTGCTGTGTTGGAAAGTCGCTAGAGGAGAAACCTAAAAGGATTTCTAAATTGCCAACACCAATGCTGCTTTTCTCTTGACATGGAGCTCAACTTAACCTTGCAAAACCTTGCTCTCAGGACAGAAACAATCGTAAGCACACACATTAGTCATTCCAAGGTTAAACATAGGCCAATGCACAGCAAACAACAGTATTTTCAGTAGCCAGTGCTCTCATTCATGTTAAAAAGCAATGAATGATACAGATAGATCCACTGCCAGGGGCGGGAGGCAGCGAAAACAGGCCTGCGAATACTTCATGAGACAAACCATTATTGACACCCTTTTTATTGCCTTAATGTGTCATCTAACCTCCCTCAGTCTTCTCCAGTTTTGCAATATTGCACTCTGCTGGATCGGCCAGCTGACTATGCACACTGGCTGCAAATGTGTCATCTGCAATCAACTCAGATGTACTACTGAGATTAGGTAAGCCCCGAAATATATGCTTTAACCAGCAAGTAAAGCTACCTAATCCTTCAGCCAACCAAAAACATCACTGAACTCATATGGCACATTTTAAGTGCAGACACAATGTATACGGTGTGCCCATATGTAAGGGCTGTCTGTACTCCCATGTTGCACCTAAAAGCATGCACGCATGGACACACATATGTACACAGATACACACATGGTTTAAAAGATTTAAGCGTTTGATTGCATCTGCTCCCCCAATCTCCACATGCAAAATAAATGATGCACGTTTTTCCTGGCATTTTTCAACCATAACAAAGTAAAAAACAAAATGAATGGGTGAACCTGATGAAGGGATGCGAAATGCGTTGTCCGTTCCATTGCTTTTAGTATATAATAAATGAGCTATGACAAATCAGTCTATGAGGTTTTAGTGTGCCACAAAATAAACAAAAACAAAAACAAAACAAAAATGATATATCTGACTGAAAATTGTGCCACACAGTCAAAAGACTAGAAGACACTTCCTACCCTATAATGGCAGAGTGACATAGCTCACCCTGAGATGACATGGCATCTGCCGTATATGGCACAAGTTGCTATCTGTGATGCTCGCCACAGAGCAGCTAAAACATGGCAGATGGGAGGCTTTGCATTTGAAGAAAAAAAAAAGGGAATCACATGGGATCTGTGAGCTATACCTTCAGAGGCGCATTTCAACAATGTGTGAATGACAGAAAGGGATGGACTGCGGTCTAAAAAAAGGGTAATGGATGAGATCTCGAGAGGGTGAAGATGAATGGGACAGATAATTGGGACAGTGTGAGCAGGTGGCACACAGTACAGTTTGTGGGAACTGACTGTATTGTGGTTGTGTGTGTGTGTGCGTGCGTGTGTGCGTGTTTGTGTGCGTGTGAAACAGATTTACCAATAGCACCAGCGGTATTTACATGGTCTGTTTCATCACATCAGAATGCCAGAATGTTTCATCTGTCAACTCATATTTACAGCATAATCAATTACTGCATCTCACACAACACATATGCTCTCAAGTGACATCTCAAATAGCAGCTGTTAGCTATCCATTACGTAAAACAATGGCTGTTAATGTGAACCCTTCCCCCCCTTACCCCTTGGCATGACTCACCAGTAATGCAGTGGAAGGAACACAGAGACAAAATATGCCCACAAGCATCCTTGAGCAATCACCAGAGGGAGCAAGACCCCCTGAGACTGACCCAAAAAAAAAGCGGATTAGGTAGATCATTGAGTGAGAGCGTTAACTAATTCTGACCAGCTTTCGTGCAGATCCATCTATTTTGGATGTGTAGGCAGCCCTGGAGGCATGTTGACCTGAAAAAGACAAACCTCTCCCTTCCTTTCATCTTTCGAGCCAGCTCCTGCAAGCGGATGTATTAGGGCCAATAACACGAGGCCTACTTCTACTGTTCTGACCTGTAACAAGAGAAGTGTTTTTAGCAGTGTTTTGCCCCCATCACTTCAGATTTTTCACTGGTTTCTCTTTCCAAAATAGCAATGCCAAAGTGATACATTTATTGCGCAACAAAACTATTGGAAATCTGGTAAATATGTGTGGAGGCTGCGATACAGTTTTGTGTGCGTATGTGGGTGGATATTTGACATTAGCGAGGTATAGGATCTCATATCTTCCCTGCCTCCGCATACATCTGATTCATTCTCTGTCATAGGCTTTCCACTTAGACCCAAGGCATGTGAGAGACGCAGCTTGGAACTGAATTTGTGGGCAGCCTCTGTTCACTCAGAAAGACTTCATACTGCGTACTTTAAAGCAGAATGAAGACTGGGAGCCTTCTAGTGTTACGGAGAAAAGAAATGACAACCATCTCTGCGTCAGAGCTCGATTGAACATGAAACATCACTGGAGCTAATACAAAATAGGGGCCAGAATAGGCACAGATAACAGAGGAGGGTGAATAGAGAATGAGAGAGAGAGAGACAGGAGTAAAAAACAGGAGGGAAAAGTCAAAGGAGAGACATCCCGGAATAAGTCTCAGCACTTTCATGTCAAGGTTGCGGCCCTGCATGCTTTAAGTCCCCAACTTGAATTCAATCAACCCTTGCCCTGAATCCTGTCCAGAGGGGGAGAGATGTGTAGGCCATCTGCTCCTCTTTTTTCATGTTTTCTGTTGTTAATGTCCCGTGATCTGGGGACAAGCCCACCACCGCCTGAGACTTCTCTGCAGTCCACCGCAGCAAAGGCACACATAGTGACTTTGAAGTGAGCTCTCTGCATCATCGAGTTTGATTCTTGTTTTAGTTTGAACGGGGACAGGTTGATGGAGTGGGGCAACTTGCTCTTGCAGTGTGCACTTTGGACTGTGGTGTTTTTTTAGGGAGATTCTCACCTTCTCCTCACCTCGTCCCAAAAGGAGGAGAGAAAAGGCCAGGGCCTGGTTGGTTTAATAAGCCCACTTCAGAGAGGTTCTTGTAGTGAGCGCTCCCTCCTTTGGAAGAATGAAAAGAGAAAGCCTTGTGCATTATTTACCACCTGCCTCAGTACTGCCGCGTCCTGCGCAGACAAAGCATCCTACTGCAGGAAAATGGATTTTTCTGCAGAGCGGCTGAGATAAGAAGGACAGAAGGAGGAAAGGATAGAAGGAGAGAATAAACAGAGGAGGGAAGAGAGAGACGGAGGCATCTGAAATAGCCCTACTCGACCAAGCCCAGCATCAGTTAAACTTTCCTCTCACCAGCCGGTCTGC
>OMOV01099610.1:0-18292 GCA_900312565.1 Beryx splendens | reverse complement strand
CATTCCAGTCTCATGTCTGGCTCTCAAAGTCTGTGGGGTATTATCTGATGTGTGACTGCCAAATTTAAATGTAAATGAGAATATCTGTGTGATTTGTGTTTGTCAATGTTTGTTTTTCTTCTCTCCTTTCCAGATATTGTCTTTCTTCTGGTCTCTGGTCGATGGATTTATCACTGACAATACAACACAATTTTAGTAAGTCTGTGTTCTCTTTTCTTATCCTGGCAACGTTTGCTGACTTTGACTTTCCAGGATGATTTCCTTAAATTCTGTCCATGGTCTTAAGATGTTTATTGCCCTCTTGTTTTTAAGACTGTAGCATCATAATGGTTGCTTTGAGAGTTGTCATTGGCTTAGATGGCTATAGGTTGTAGCACTTCTGGGGATAAAGTGAGTTTTCTTCTTTCTATAGTGTTTTTGTTGCTGCAGGACCAGGCATTCTGTTGTAATCCGTCGTTCTGGATCTCTTGTCTAAAATGGCTCTAGAAAATAATGGCTGACTAGAGGATCTCACTGCAATACAACAAGCACTAACCGAGACCTTCAATTTCAAACTGTTTCTCTATTCCAGTCAATGATATTGGGAACTTCTGAGTCCGGGAGTGGCCATCGGGAGAAGAAGAATTTATGTCGTGGCCACGATTTACTGTAACGTGCGCACAATATGCAATTCGAGCTCTCGTTTTCTTTTTTCGTGCGCACAAGATACAATTTGTTCCCTCGATCTGGTTAAAATGAGCCCTCGTTGTGGTTTATTCGTGCGCACTAGATACAATTCATTCCCTCGATTTCCTCTTTACATGCGCACAAATTGCCAAAACGTGCCCTCGAAATAGTGATATCATGCTCTCGATATATAATACATACGCTCTTCACAAGCTTATAAAGAGTCAGTGCACATATTGGAGATTATGTTTTGTGGAGCTGTCCTGGGTTGGTTGCAGCCACCTGATTGTGTTTACATGGCCTGAAGGTTAAGTGGCTAAATATGTTGCAATATTTGGGGGATATGCCTACTCAGTGTAAACAGAGAATGGATATTAACATACCAAATCAAGGGAACGAATTGTATCTTGTGAACACGAATGGATTAAAACGTGCGCATGTTACAGTAAATTGTGGACTCGATATAACCTTTTTTCTCTCCCAATGGCCACTCCCGGGCTCTGTAGGGAACTGGTACCACAATCTGATGTACTATAGAATTCCCCTGCGCAGGAATGTGGAAAACTGTGTGTACAAAAGTTGTGCAGTTGCATCACAAATCTCCTAGTAATCCTGTCTGGCGCTATCATCGGTCCATTGGAGAATTGGTGATGCAAATAATGTCTAAATAGCCTATTTAACAACCTGGCTAGAAAAAGAGAGATACCTGAACAAAGATAGATTGTTGTGGTGTGGGTGCATCATCGGTTAATTCAGTAGGCATAATGCTATAGCCTAAATAAAAGTTAATAGAGTTGTTTCCAAATGTAGGTTACTGTGACGCAATAAACTGTCTTGTCTTTAGCTCTAGTCTGGGAAGAGTCAGCTCAGTTAACCTGAACAAACTGTTGATATTTGATTTTGTCATCTAGCTAAGTAGCCAGCAGGCTAATTTAGCAAAGCAGCCAATCCTAATGTTAAAATGTGACTACTAGCCACTACTAATGCGAGCTTCTACTAGATATGCTAGCTAGTGTGCTAATCAGATGTGTTTACAAGACACTGATGGTTAGCTGACCAGATAGTTAGTTAGCTAAGCTGACATTATCTAAACACAAAATTCATGTATCAGTTCCCAGTCAAAAACAACAACAAAGTAACCATGTCTATTGAATTATTCTATTAGCCTATAGTTGTTAGTTGTTACCTATGTCCATGAAACGAACTACGTCGGGTTGCATGCACATTTTATGCCCCCTTGCTGTAGGCTATTGTTCATACTAGCCAGGTTGCTGGTTAAGCAGTGTTAAGTGCTTGGCTGCATTAAATGCTCTCTATGTCTGGAGGACTGGGTGACAAGTTCAGTGATTTAGAAGATAGTTTTTCTCCATTTTCATAGAAATTCTGTTTTCCAATTCATTAGTTTTCTGAAATTCATGTGTTGGGATGGCAGAAAGGATTGAACAGTTGAGCTGAGTAGTTGACATGGTGCTGGATGAATGTTAATTGGCAGTAATATCAAGAAACTATTGGGAACTATTAGGACCTCACTGATGTCACTGGTACAACTCTTTTATATTGACTGCTTTGGACCGGCCAAGCCATAAGTTGTAAGACAGGCTTTAATGAGATAAGATGTGCTTGGTTATGCTATTTCTTGCCTTTCTTCTGTGTTTTCTTCCTTATTTTGACAATAGCTGCCCTTTCCTATCTCCCTGACCTTCATTCTTTCCTCACCCTGCCAGTCAATGCTGTTTCTACTCTCTTCTTATTGTCTCTTCTTCTCTATCTCCTCTCTCTTCCTAGCAAGGGTGGAAGTAAAAATTGTGACTGTAATTGAGTAGCTTTTTTTGTATTTTTCAAATCACTAGTTTCATTTAAGTATGTTTTGCCTGAAGTATTATACAAGTCACGCTACATTGTTACAGTACACATTTTGTAGTCTCTCCATAAGCATTGCATCAGAAACTAGCCAAATTACGAGTGATGAGTGAAGGAAACAAAGTAAGGGAAAGTCAGTGAATGTAATCAGATCTAAACCCATGGTCTTGACCTGTTTAGGTCAAGAAACTTTTACTCTGAGTACATTTTAAATTACCTATTGAGTAGCTATTATTGAGGTTAATTTGGCACTCCTTCCACCACGGCTCTCTCTGTGTCTTTTTCATTGTTTGCTAAAATCTTACTGATGCTCTTACTAGGGTTAGACCAATATATTGTTGTACCAATATCTTGGGCTGATATTGGCCCCTGGCTGTCCATGTCGTACACCTCAAATATGCAGTTTGTTTGATTACATATTCCTTGTATAATAGATGAACACTGGTTGTTTATCTGTATCAGGCTGCAAAAACCGGTCTAACCCTAACGCTTACTCCACGGCTTCCCCCTCTTTTCCATATTTCACAATCTGCTCACCTCTTCCCGCTACTCCTTTCCTCTTCTCTCTCCACCTCTTGTCCTCCTCTTCCTCCCACCTCCCGCCAAGGGCTTTCATGTGTTGTTCACCCCAGGTTCTCTCCTCTCTCTCTCCAGGCTAGAAATCGTGTGAAGCATGGGTGACTGGAGCTTTCTGGGGCGGCTGCTGGAGAATGCTCAAGAACACTCCACTGTAATTGGCAAGGTGATTGACTGATTCATTGACTTTGATGAACATAAGGAGTTTGCCCTCCTTCCCACACTCTCTCACCCACATTCCCCTCCAGTAGTATTTGGAACCATTAGACAATTGCTTAAAGGTCTTGACTGAGCTGTACCTGTATCCACTACATTATCTTTCCATCCCTCCTCCCTTCCTTCTCCTCCCTGTCTTTCCCTATCGTTCTCTCCCTCATCCCTGCTCATTCTTTCTCTGCCATCCTTCTCTCACTCTTTCTTAACCCACCCTCTCTCCCTTCTATCATCCCTCAACATCCTTCTTTTATCCCTCTTTCATCTCTCCTGCTACCTTTTTTTCATCCATGTATCCATCTTTTATCATGTCACTTGGTCAGGGTTGCAGTGGCAAAAGGGCAAGCAGAGCAGCACAGATGCCCTTTTGTTCAGCAACTTCTTCCAGCTCCTCCTGGGGGAGCCGCAGGTACTCCTAGGCAGGCTGGGAGATGTAGTTCCTCCAGCATGTCCTGGGTCTGCCCGGGGTCTCCTCCCAGTCGGCCATGCTGGCACACCTCCAAAGGGAGGTGCCCATGGGGACCATCCTTGCCAGGTGCCTGAACCACCTCAAATAACTCCTCTTAATGTGGAGGAGCAGTGGCTGCTCCTCGACACCGAGGTCCTCTCGAATCCCTGAACTCCTCAACCTAGTACAAAGAGTGAGGCCAGCCACCCTGCAGAGAAACCACATTTCTGCTGCTTGTGTCTGCAATCTCATTCATTTGTTCACTACGCAGAGCTTGTGACCATAGGTGATGGTCAGAACAAAGATCAAGCGGTAAATCAAGAACTTTGCCTTGAGGCTCTGCTCCATCACAATTTGATGCAATGCCCACATTACCACAGCTGCTGCACCTAACCGACAGTCAGTCTCACAATCCCTTTCACCCTCACTTGTGAATAAGACCCTAACATTCCATCCTTCCCTTAATTCCTCCCACTTTCCCCCCCAGGTTTGGCTGACGGTCCTCTTCATCTTCCGCATCCTGGTGCTGGGCACGGCCGCCGAGGAGGTTTGGGGTGACGAGCAATCGGACTTCACCTGCAACACGCAGCAGCCCGGTTGCGAAAACGTCTGCTACGACGAGGCCTTCCCCATCTCCCACATCCGCTTCTGGGTGCTGCAGATCATCTTCGTGTCCACGCCCACCCTCATCTACCTGGGCCATGTGCTGCACATTGTCCGCATGGAGGAGAAGAGGAGGGAGAAGGAGGAGGAGCTCAGGAAGGCCAGCCGGCACCAGGAGGACCGCGACCCGCTCTATCACAACGGAGTCGGCGATGGGGGAGGGGGAGGAGGGAAGAAGGAGAAGCCGCCGATCCGCGATGAGCACGGGAAGATTCGAATCCGTGGGGCGCTGCTGAGGACCTACGTCTTCAACATCATCTTCAAGACGCTGTTTGAGGTGGGCTTCATCCTGGGACAATACTTCCTCTACGGCTTCCACCTGAAGCCGCTCTATAAATGTGGCCGCTGGCCCTGCCCCAATACTGTGGACTGCTTCATCTCCAGGTTAGAGTGTAGGATTTTATTATAGGCTTTGTTTGTTTCTTTCGTTTACTTGGATGTTTTTTATGTGCTTCTTCGTTTCTTTATTTGCTTGTTTTATTTTTTGTTTGTTTGAATTTTCTTTCTTTCTTTCTTTCTTTCTTTCTTTCTTTCTTTCTTTCTTTCTTTCTTTCTTTCTTTCTTTCTTTCTTTCTTTCTTTCTTTCTTTCTCTCTTTCTTTCTCTCTTTCTTTCACTCAAGTACATCAAGAACATCAGCCTCCTCAAAAGACATTTTTTTGTCCTGCTCATTCATTCCACAAAGCACAGCCAACATTTCCACTCCATTTCAACTTGAAACTTTTCTACTTCAAAAGAGCATACAATCAATCACAAACATTATCACATTTAAAATACGCAAACGAAAATTAAAAAAACAGTGTCTTGTTAATTAAAGCTCTTCATTCATCAACCTGTTTTCCCAGGCCTACTGAAAAGACAATCTTCATCATCTTCATGCTGGTGGTTGCCTGTGTCTCTCTGCTCCTCAACCTGCTGGAGATCTACCACCTGGGCTGGAAGAAGGTCAAGCAGGGGGTCAGCAACGAATTCATACGCCACCACCAGTCACTGCCGCTGGGCTCCGATGAGGCCGCAGATTCGGAGACAATTCCTGAGCGGATCTCTCCACTGGCGCTTAACTGCCTGCCGGCCTACGCCAGCGTGAGCATGGTGGGGGGAGGAGGAGTCGAGGGAGGAGGCTACGAGCCAACTGAGACCTCCCCCAGTGCGCTCTCCTTAAACCCTAACATGGCCGCCAACCCCGCCGCCATGCCAGCCGGGCTCAAGATGGACGCGTTCCACCCCGACGACTTCCTGTTAGAACCCACGCCCATGTCCTTTTACGGAAGCAGTGAGGGGGTAAGTGTCGCGAGCCATGGGCAGCTGGCAGCGATGGAGCAGAACTGGAGCAACATTGCGCTGGAGCTCAACACTCTGGATGGGAAGACCTCCTCCTGCTCCTATCACCCTCCTCCTCCTTCTCACTCTCCTCCTCCCTCCTCTTCCTCCGCCGACCAGGGGACAACCCCTCTGCCTCCCCATGAGGAGCAGCCCCCCTTCGCATCTTCTCCGTCTCCTCATCATCCCCTCCTTTCCCCCCTCCCACAGGAAGAGGAGGCGGTGGTTGAGGATAACGTCGTCCCCACGGCACCGTGCGTGCTTGCAGATGACGACTTCACCATGGTTACCAAGGCGGAGATGCATGAGCCTCCTGCTGCTGTGGCAACAGACGTCCGGAGGCTGAGTCGGGCCAGCAAGAGTAGCAGCATCCGAGCTCGACCCGATGACCTGTCTGTGTAGCTAAAACATACACACAGACACATCCACACTCACACAAACACACACACACATACACAGTTTGTACATACACATAAGCCTACACATACATCTCATTTCTCTTAACACATGAACAACCACACAAACCCACACACACATGCATGCACACATAAGCACACCCTCCAGCGCACCCTGATGCCTGCGGGTCATGTTGCAAGGTAGATGTGTAGCTACCAAACATGTTGAGAAATAGAGGTTCTGCTGGAGTCGGCATACTGCTCATTTTAGTCTCAGAACTATGAAACCGAAGCAGGGAGCCGATAGAAAGAGTTTGGCCAGCAGGTTACACTAATGGCACCATGTTAATGTCCTATCTGCGTATATGTCCTCCCTGACATCACCAGGGTGAGCTTCCCAACCTTTGAAAGACCGACTCATAGAGGCTTTGCAGTTATGTCAGAAATCTCCTAGCACCACATCTGGCGCCACTTTGGAGGACTCATTGGAGAATTGGCTGTGCAGAAATAATATTTAAACATATAACAATCTGGGTGGGTTTGGGTCCATTCAGTAACGTTATAAGTAACGTAGATTTTTTTCCGTGTCTTGTCTTTAGCCCTAGCATCTTTAATGCTAGCCTCTTTAGTCCTACCTCCTTTAGCTCTAGTCTCTACTTCAAAACAATACGAGTTGTTGCTTGAGAAGAGTCACCTGTCGTTTGGCTTTGTTAGCTAGCTACTTACCCAGCAAGCTATTCGGCAAAGCAGCTGTTACTATAGCCACTACTAGCCCCCATGCAATGTTAGCTATTGTGCTATCAGATGTGTTAACAGCAAGACAGTGGTAGCTGGCCAGATACACTGGTTAACTAGCTAACACGCAAACATTATCGAAAGACAAAATTGATCGATCAGTGGTGAAGTTAGTTCAAAGTGAAAAACAATTTTACTGAAATTAACCATGTCTGGTTACGATGGCCAAGTTGTAAATTGTAAATTTAGAAATGTAATAAGCTGTTCTCAACCATTGTTACCCAAGAGCTGAGGACCTCCAACATGGCCGCCAGAGGGCGTGTTACGTTGCCTCGAAGCCCTCTATATGGAATTTTTACTTACTGAGCAATGGTCATAGAGCAGGATTATGGAGCTAACATGGCTGCCACTGACAACTCTTATGGCCTCACTCTCTCTTTTTCTTATGGGGAGTTTGGGCGGGGGGTATATAGGGCCGTAGAACAAAATTCATGTTGGAGAGCACACGTGCACACACACACACACACGCATGCACACACACACAGATACCATTAAGGAAAGGTTATGGTGATAATGATGATGATGATAACGATAACGATGAAAAGATATTGACTGACTAATACGTTTGGGAGCTTAGAGAGGCAACAATGTTGTTCTGCATATTATTTTATTTTCCCCCTTCCTTTTCTGCCGAGACATCAGAGGAGAGGTTTGCACTTTTGTTTCTTTCTTTCTTTTTATTTTTCTTGTGATGATGGACTCTGAGCTGAATAGGTGGGTCTGCGTCTCCTCTCATCAGAAGGACTGTCTGTCTGTTGAATCTGTCTGTCTTTGTGCATTGCTCTCACCCAGCCTGCTATCTCAATGAAGAGAGGGATGCGCTGACACTAGAGTGGAGGTGAAAAGACAGAGGGGGTGACAGTAGGAATCACCATAGGAAAGCAAATACAGCAGTCCCACCCTGAGACATAGTCTTTAGGCTTTACAGGCTGTGAGTGTGTGTGTGCGTATGTTTTAAGTACCTTAATCTTGTTTCAGTGTCCACAAAAAACATCTCTGCAGTTACATCAGGGTAAATTATATATATAAATATGTAAATATATAACAAAAAATAGTATTGATAGGCTACATAGGATATTATATAGAATCACCTACATTTAAACCCAGTTGTTACTTCCTGGCCAAGTTGCAACTCATCAGGTTTTTCACAAAGAAAGCTGATCAAAACTGCCTTAGCTTATGCAAAACCCTGATCTTAGATAGAGGTAAGACAAATAAAAAAGGATAGATATTAAAGAAATTCTGTGATCATTGCGCTCTTTGAAGATATAGCAATTCTGTGCAACTTGGCCAGGGCGTAAAAATCAGTACACCCTTCTTTCTGATGCTTGTGTTTGCAGTGTGTTACAGAAGTGTCTTCTCTATCGTAAAGAAATTTATCAGATTTAAGACGTGAGTTCCCCTTAGCTGTTCTGGATAGGAGGGCACTCAGTTCATTTCCTAGACTAGTTATAGAATATAGCTTTTATCAGACTTAGATTATGGATAATAAGCAATATGATTTTAAAAGGCGATGACATTTCTCTGTTAGTTCCTAACAGACATTACACGTAGGATTGTTAGTTCCCCCCCCCGTTCATTTTATTTATTCCTGCCAAGAAAAAAAAAATAGACAAAAACAGAAAACAGCTCCTATAAAATTCAATTGCGTTCCTTTCTAACAACTTCCCAGTTTCATTTATCCAATCATATTCTTTTAAAGGTACTATGTGTAAGAATCAGAAATTCCTTCTCGTTAATGACACCGGTGGCAGCCTGTTGCTCACGCACTCCATCAGCACGAGCGAGCAGCGGCCAAAACAGTGACCGCATGGATCTGGTGTTGGTTGCTTCGTAACATTAGCTGATAAAGTAATATACAAACGGCAACCTAGCCAATTTACCAGCCAGATCAGCCCCAGGAGTCTGGATGAATTAGCGGATATTATCCACACAAGACAGTATTGGATGAATTAGCGGATATTATCCACACAAGACAGTATTGGATGAATTAGCGGACGTTATCCGCACAAGATAACATCAGCTAATTCAGCTATCTATAGCAATTTGTCCATGTTAGCAAACAAGCTAACGTTATCTAACATTAGCCAGCTAAAACCACAATATCACAATATATTTGTCAAAGTCATTTTGTGCGTCACTTGGCTGGCTCAAACCAGCAGTTTTTTCTGGTAACAGTGGTATCAGGTCTTCTGCAGACAGTTTCATGGTAAAAAGCTAACACAACAAGCTACAAGCTAAAACAACATGCTAAGGTCCCTCCATGAATCGAAAGCACGGCCGATGTTGACTCTATTTCCCCCCAGACGTCGGTCACATCGCTGCTGTTTGGCCAGACTGGCTTCACTAGATAAAACTTTTTTTCTTTTTGTGCTTAGGTGGACTTTTTGTTGGACTCTGTTGTGGTGAGTCGTTTGTTGATGTTAGCGGATTCCATTTCTTAAGCTAACGTTAGCTAGTGTTGCAGCCTGTTGGATCTTCTTCTTCTTCTTTCTTTGTATACTGGCAGAGGCGCTGTAGAAAAGGCAAGCTCGGAAGCGTGCAGAAACGTCACATCCGTTGGATTTTTGTGGAAAAACCGACTTGAGTCCTTCACATAGAAATCAGCTCACAGGCTGTTAACAGGCAACCAAGAAAGTCAAGGTCTCTTTTTTTAAGTTACGTTACAACTCGTTCACTCATTGGCAATAAAAAACAATTAATAGGCTACATGTACAGTAAATTGCTTCACAATTCTTACATATAGTACCTTTAATGTTTCCTTTAACATTCAGGAAAAAAGCAACATACCTGGTTTGTTATAAATTGCGTTTTGGGTATATCTTTGTGTTTCTCCCTGGGCAAAATAGTAGCTGAATATATTTTAGATACTTGAAAAACAAAGAGTGCTGGATTAAGTCACAGGTGATGTATTCAAGACAGATGTTTAAGTGTGTGGAAGTATAAATCAAATCCACCTCAAATATTTCACATACAGTGGATATCAAAAGTTTACACACTCTTCCAAATGTTTTAGTTTTTATTGCCTCAAAGCCTCAAATGCAAACTCATTAAATCAGACTTTTTCACTTCCATTTGGATAAGTGGCAAAATCAATGTAAAACAGCATACTGTTTAGCTGCTGCTAACTGTTAATTCTGTTATAAATGCAAAAGGTGCATGCTGGTTACTATAACCAAATCAAGTGGAACTCAGATTTAATGTGTTTTAATTTCAATCAAAACTAGAAAAATTTAAAGGGCTATGTACACTTTTAATGTCCACTCTGTTTGAAACCATTCAAGTCTAGTTTTGTCCAGGTCTGGTAAAATGTGTCACCATCAAGCACATGACCTGTGACATTGTTACGATGCACTCAGTGAATCACCAGCCCACTCCCAAACCAACACTGTGATTGTGTTGCTAGTGTTTTTTATTGCAGCTGGTTGCCAAATCTTATGGTGCCTTGATTAATGTTTGACACTAAAACCAATTGACCACATGAGCGATCACTGATATATGGATGATGTTTCACTCATCTACATTCATGGCAACTTGGAACTTGCTAATGACCTCAGAATGAGTTCCCTAGCATTTAGGTTGCTAAAAAAACATGACGTACACTATCAATGCTAGCTGATAGCGCAGAGGCTAACTAGCAGGACACAAGGCTAGGTTAGTGCTAGCTAACGCAGTGTCATAAAATTTTGTGAAATGAGCACAAACTGAAACTGAAATGCAGTTTATGTGTGGTGGATACAAATTATGTGAACATTACATTCCTCCACCACAAAAGGATAATGTGAAAATAGGACGAACTGGACATGCTATTTTAATTTTCTCCTGTTCGTCACGTGAAAAGGTTAGCAAATGTTAAGTTTAGCCAAGTAGGCTTAAACAACTTTGGTTAAGGTTAGCAACTAAAACAATTTTGGTTAAGGTTAGGCAAGGTTAAATAAAATACATTTTAGCTAAAAATTCAAACTTCACTCACAGTAGAAAGCTTCTTGGCATGAGTTGGGAATTGAACTTGGGTCGACAGAGTTGAAGGCAAATGTATCCGCCCATCCACCGCGTTATTTCAATGTCAGACTACTACCTCTTTCGAGTCGTATCTCCTTCACGTAATCCTTTTCTGGTGGGAATACGTATTTCTCTCACACTACGTGCACGGAACGCGTATTTGCATTTTAAGACATTGTGCTCATTTCACGTAATTTTAGGAGACTATGCTCTGTTAGCATAGAAAAGTTAGCCACTGATATGCAATTTGTAGCCATCTATTTTGTGCATCTGTGGTAATCTTTTCACAATAATACAATAGAGCTAAAAGCACTTTCTATATAGTATTTTAAAATAGAGACCACTATGTATCTTGCTGCTGTGACGTCTCTCAACGTCAAGTCAGGGATACCAGAGCTTCAGAAATCCCAACTTTCAGTAGCCACTGAAGGGGTATTTTTCCATCAGAAAAGGGGTCAAAAACGTTTGATTTCCAACTTGTCATGAATGCAACCACTCAGCCACTGGCGCTGCTATGTAGTCGACTTGGAACGTGACCTATGTGATTGTTAAGAAGCAAAGAGCAATAAAGGGCACTTCAGTTTTGGCACTTAAGATATATTTTACTTTGGTAGAACAAGTGTTCTAAAGGTAGGATGAACCAGAGACTGTACATTATGCTCTTGCTGTTCGCTGACTGTGTCAAATGTTTACATGCTTGCTTCGATCTAGCTTTGCTTTGTGTCTTGTTACACAGTACACAGGTGCCTAAAAAACATCTTCTGCACATATCATGATTACTGCAGTAATCAGCTGTAATTTGTATGATTTAACTAAAGATCATTTTTCCTAAGCAAAGCCTCATCTAAGAGAGTTATGCCAGTGAAATCACCTAGGCCACCATGGAAGAATCTTTAGAAAACGCCCGGAAACAAGCACAATTCAAGCCTTGCTGGGGAACAAATGTGGTTCCAAGTGAGTAACCCCAAGATCAGGTTTACAACTCTTTCATATGACTCTTCCCAAAGAGAAGCTCACCAGAAAGGGCTAAACCTAAGACATTATGTTGAACTTTGTCTCTAAAAGATTGTTGACACAGCGCTCATTTGACTTACTATTTCTAATGCTGAAAAGCTACACTCTTTAGTATGTAGATGAAGGTTTGCACAGTTAGACAGTTAGACCACTGTTCTAAGAGGGTACTATAGGAAGCAAACAAAATAACAAGGGTGTCCCAAGAGGAGGGATATCCCCATATTTTTGCTTATATATTTATGGGAAAAAAGACAATCCAAATTAGATTGAAAAAAAGTAATATATTGTGATTGTTTGTTGATTTTTCTGTCCTAAATATGGCTAGAGGGACTTTTGGCTACTTTTAAAGTATTAATCCACGGATGTGTCTTGCATCAAAAATCCCCCCCCAAGGAAAACAGACATTGTGTATCAGACTGATGGGATCTTCACGGCGCTCCAAGAGGCAGGGAAAGAGATTCCCCCATGTTCAAAATGGAGCCCCACCCCTGCTATACTCCCCCCACTGTAAAATTGACTGTCTATGAAGAGAAGTGCCTTGCGTCTGGACCTTTTGTTGAGAACATGTTGATGTAAATGTTCATTTACCTCAGATGTTTACAAAACTGTTACTGAATAAACTTTTTGTACCATATCTGTGTGCTGTTGCTGTTTTTGCAGTTATGGACCCTATTTCTACAGGGTGTCTGAAAAGTGTGGACTCATAAGGAAAGCACCTTGAAAACGAGCTATAAAACAATTTGTCAGATTCAGCATTTGAAGCCACTTCCATTTGGAGACCAGAAACCCTGGAACTTATACCACTCATTCATCCTGATAACTAGTCTGAGATACAAAAACAGTTTTCAGATGCCACCCAAAACCTGCGGGTTCTGCAGGTTTATCTGCAGGTTGGGTGGGTGCGGGTCAAATGGGCTACAAACACAGTACACACAGAATGTAATTATAGAATAAATTCCAATGAAATTTCAATTTAATTAGCGGTATAAATTTATCCAATCTCCAGCTGGTTTATCCTGCCATCCATACATTACATTCTGCGCACACAGCAGCACAGTGCAACATTAAGTAGGCTATAGCTTAGTTACACAAGTCTTTGGAAAATGACCTGGCTCCCTGAATCTTTTTTTCAAGTTGCGGATTGGTTTAGGGTTGTTCTTTTATGTGTATGAAAATAGGGCGGGCAGGTTTGGATATGTGTGTGTCAGATCAGGGGGTCACGGGTTGAAAAAAAAACCTGACCTGTGCATCACTAATATTTTCATATTATCAGATTAAAAGGTCATAATATTGTATTTTTAAGGCAGCAAGGTTGGTCCAGGGGTTAGAGAGATTGCCATGTAACCGGAGAGTCCCATGTTTGTTACTGCATAACCCTAAGTGTAGACCCTGCAGAAGCATCTTTGAGTAAGACATTGACAATTCACTAGCTCCAGGAAGTTCAGAGCAGATACAATATGAATATTTTACCTGGGTGCTTTTGTTATTTGTCAAGCCTATCATGTAGCATTTTAAACATCAATGTCATTGTCAAGTGTGGTGGAAATTCGTAGACAGACAGAACCAGGAGTGCTGTGGATATTATATTTATTTATCTGCTTTCGGCCGAAAGGATCAGATACAATGTACACATGCAGCATACAACAGTCTGATGCCCTTTGTTGGGGCGTCTTCATATTTATAAGACAAAAGGCATCGCTATATTGAAAAACAGGAAAGGTCTGAAAACCGTCTGCGAGGCGCAATATAGACAGGAAGTCCATCTAAGGCTGTGTGGTTTAGCAGACGCAGCAGGTGCAACATACTGGAACATAAAGTTCATACAAAATTCATAACTTGTCCTTTCTTACGAATACAGAAATAGAAATAGAGACATGCTAATATAGAAGCACAGATAGAGACATGGAAAATTCCATTACACAAGTTAAACAAATGAGACCATGGTGGAGATGACTGTTAGCTTCTATCTCACACCAGTGGTATTGCTGTTGCCAGTGTTTCTCAGAATTTCTTTGGTCAAACGTTTTCTCTTTGTCTTTATTGATTTTTACATCAACCTTTCACTCCTTCCACCATCTGCTGTTGCCAGAAACTCTGAAAGCTTTAGCTCTGTTTGCTCTGGAAGAACAACGTCCTCTTAACTGTTTTGTGCCGTAAAGCGATCCAGCAAATTTCACACCAAATCTGATTCAGTGATTCACAATGTAAAATACAGTGTAGAGGCCAGTAGAGGCTGACAGTCTTCTCACTGATGATCTTTGTTTGTTTACAGTAATTACACTAATCTCTCAAAAAAATAGTTTTAATGATTTATTGATGTTAAAATGATGTTAAAATACATGTAGTACCTTTAAGAATATTTATAAGTGATCTACTGATCTTGGCTCCATTAGTTTTTTGGGTTCCTTTGAATTTATTGAGGTCACTCAGTAATACAAAACAGGAAAAATGTGCTTAGAGCATAAAATTACAACCTGCCAAGAGCCAAACGACCATAAAATTTGTCTTTGGCAGGTAAATCAATTAAGGGTCACCTGCCACACTGGCTGATAACTTTTTGAAACAATAACATTTTAACACCTCGGTCTAACTTTGTCCATGTAGACCACTGTACACACCATGACCCAATCAAATCAAAGCAAAATAATGGCGCTGTATCAAAGAGGCTCCTGATTGGCTGCCTGTCACACGGCTCTAAACAAAGCGGGAGCATCTAAACTTTGGCATATTGTGGACACTGTGCTATATAATTGCATGCTTAGTTCAAATGACTAAGGTGCTGGTTTGCTCTCTTTGACACTCTTTCTTATTCACCAGCTCTTCTCTTTCTCTAGCCCTCTTCCTTCTATCATCTGTCTTTCCTGTCATCTCTTTCTTTCATCTTCCCTCCCTTTCACTATTGCTCACAAGTGTATTTATTGATATTATGTAATAGCTAGTGGCTCTATGTATGTGCATGGTAAGGGGTAATTGCTGTCTACGGTAGACACGGTAGACGGTGTACGTGTGTGTGTGTGCACGCGCGCGCGCGTGCTTCTATGTACACATGCACGTGTGTTCCTGTGTGTCTGAGCATCCTCAGGGCCTCGCCCATGAAGCTATGCTGAGGCCAGCACTTCCTTTATGCCTGCTGAAAGTCCCAGGGATTGAGGCTGAACAAAAAGCCTCTCCAGGGAGTGAAAAGGCCCTGTGTGCCCACTAATGCCCTCCCAGCCCCCTCGGACCCCTGCTGCACGGGTGTGTGTTCATATGTTCCGATATGAGCATGGACAGTTTGTAAAAATACTGTATACTGGCTGATACCAGCAAAGCACCCAAACACACATCTGACCTTTCAGAATTCTAGCAATGTGCAACCAAATACAGAAGAGTCTTTCCACTTTGTATGATTTGAATAGTGCTATTAGAAGTAATACTAATAAACATTACTTTAATGGACTTACATGCAAAAGTGAACACAGGCATGCATTTTTTAAACAGTACAGCAATGCTGCAACAAAATTGTAAAACCTCTGTAAATGCAGTGTTTTGTTAAAGGGGTGAAGTTTGGATGAGGGTTCAGTCTGTTATGACTGACTGTAGGAGTACTGTGACCAAGACCAAGACCAAGACCAAGATCAAGACCAAGACCATCAGGGTGAATTTGAGTCCAGCAATTGTCCCACTATCTCAATGTCTCTGCTGTATATAATTCTATGAAGCAGAAGTACCAGTGAAAAAGTGATAATGTTTTAATTGAACTTTGTGTCTTTAAAAATATAGTTTACACTGTTTCTAAATTCTGGAGTTAAAGTAACCTGTATTTTGATTTATTGTGAGATTTAAAAATGCCAAAATAGTCTAATTCCCATCTTTATGTTCCGATATTTATGCCAACAAAATTCCCGATTTGGAATGGGAAGAGGAAGCACTGTGAAAATGAGATGACGCCCCCTACTGTTGTAAACTGAGAATGCATGCTCATCTATTGGCAATGATCTCACATTCAAAAAACATTCTCACCCCTCTGCCCCTTTCCTCCCATCAATACATGTCTCCTATCAGAGGCACATTTGTAGGAAATTGTGGGAAGGGAGGGGAGGAGAAAAAGGAGAGGAGAGGAGACCGGGATGGTATCTCTGCTTCAGCAACATAGATGACGTACACCAGTTTGTCATGATATCATGCTAAATTTGGTCCTATATGCATGGATGTCCTAGATGCGTTTAATCCAACAGATGAAATGTCTGCTAAAAGGAACTTTCTAGTCACTGTGTATTAAGACATTAGCTATCAACTTTTGAACAACTGCATCTTAAAAGCTCACAATTATCATCAAGGGTTGCTGTGTTTGGTCTGCTATAATGAATGCATTGGTTGATAATGTGTGTGTGATTATTGTTGTAGCCTTAGACTACAGTCAGGGTTAGAGGGGTGCGGCTATTTTGTTCAGGGCACCTATAACTTTTTACAGATTTTAACAGAACATATTGATTTCGCAGCCAGGGTGTGTTGGGCTTTTACTTTGATAGTTATAACCGGAAGTCGTGGTTATAATATCGCTGCCTGTTTTGCGCACGCGTATTGCTGTACCCCCGACAGCTAGCAGACAAAACAGCCAGGTTAGCTAACTGTTAGCTAGGTAAGCCAGTCTTTGTCGCAGAAAACACACGCCAAAATGTTTCGGAGAAAACTGACAGCTCTAGATTATCACAACCCAAATGGATTTGATTGCAAAGGTAAGAAAACCCTCACCAGGGAGCTTTTGAATGAGGCAGAAGGAGCTAACGAGCCGGGCAACGTCATGCACGCGCGTATCCCAGATGCGTGCTGTCACTGTAACGTTATAGAGACGACGTCACGCCAAACTCAACTAAAATGTGTAACGTTAGTTAAGTGTTGCCTTAACTTATTTACTGGCAAACGTTCATGCCTGAGTATAAGTCAAAATCTTTTACAAACTATTATGAGCCACTCTTTCATTTGGCATACATCTAATACACCAAGCACTTTGTACTTCAATAAAATTTCAGCTTTGAGAGTTAGTTTGCTGCTTCCACAATTTTATTCCACCAAATTACACTGTGGAGGGCGGTAGCGAGCAGTGTGAAAAGTTGATATTTTATTAAAAAGAAGTGCTGTTTAGTATATTGTCTATATGCCGAATTTACCCGAAGACGCTCACGACCCGTGTAAAGTCTTAAGACGTGTTCTGTCAGGTGTATACAGTTACAGATAAACGATCATTAACGTTACACATCCACATCTCTGAATGGCTACATAGGAGACAACGTGCATGTTTCGTTGCTAACATGCACGACGAATCACAGTAACTTCGCTGCTTTCTTTACCGGATCTATTCATTACTATTTATTTATTAGCTTACCACTGGCAATACATTGAATTAAGATGCTATCCCAGACGTAGATGCATCATTTCATCTATCTTAGCTAACGTTAGCAACTTGTGTAAGTGGTTTTAGCTAACGTTACGATCATGACTATATGGACACTTGGGTTATTACAGAGAATTATCTTAGTCCTGCAAAAACGCACAAAGGAGGCACAGTATGCCTTGCCTATATAAATATATATATAGTTACATGTTTTGCCTGCGTTCCTACCTGCTTGCCTCTCCATCTTGTAACTTTGTTATTCTGTACTTGTATATCTACCAATTTATCATTCTACTGAAGAGGTGATGACATCTATTTATGTCTTTTTGTCTATTGATCTACAAATGTGTATGTATTTGGTTTTCCTATCTGTTCAGACGAGACAGAGTTCAGGAACTGCATTGTGTGGCTGGAGGATCAGAAGATTCGACACTACAAGATAGAGGACAGAGGCAACCTTAGAAACATCCCAAGCTCAGACTGGCCTACAGCCTACCAGAAGGTGAGACCAGTACACTTCTGCCATAGCCACCTGAGCTTATTGTATTGTGCTGTATTCCTGTCATACGGGAGTAACTGTGGGAACCCTTTGATAGTTTAAAGCAAAGACTTGAAGTGTTGACAAATGCCAAGTCGTTTGACGCCATGATTGAAGATTTCCAAGAGTGTCTGCTTGCAGGGCTCCACTGTGGAGTTGCTTCCGGTGCAGGCTTCGCTCTCAAGTCACCTCCACTGTCAGGACAGGAAATGGACGCAAAAAATACAAAATAAAAGCATGTAGACACTTCCGGTGAAAGCAAGTTTATATTTAATTAATTAGGGTGCGTTCGTAAATCCAATCTGACACTCTACACTATAATGAGAGCAGGGCTGTTGAAAGAAGTGGAGCGTGCTCTTTTTGTATGAATTAACAAATGGGTCATATGCTGCATTCATGTGCTCCTCGGATGGTCCCAGTTTCCGAGTT
>OMOV01099608.1:0-18424 GCA_900312565.1 Beryx splendens | reverse complement strand
TATTTTAAAATATCATACTACTAAATACTTTAAAATATCAGTAGGCTATATTTGGAAGAAAACTAGTTTGATGACACAAGGCCGAATATCGCGCTATTGAATCAGACAACAACTCCGGAGGAAGCGATCCGGAGCGACGTTTCAGCCACAGCTAGCCTACGCTGCTAAGTTTCTCCAGGACCAGGGCAGCTGTAACAGCGTCTGCCCAGAGAGACACGCCTCAGCCGGGGGAGGCTGCTGAAGCATGACCGCCGGTGCCCGGTGATCGTCAGGGAGACAGACAGAAAACTGCGCGCTGCAACAATCTTCACGGTGCTTTGGTGAACCTGACTGTTTTCTGACAGAATATTATATCAGACTTTGCCAACTCTGAATACAGAACAGCAAACAGCGACTGTGTTAACATCACCTGTAACTTGCGGCTCTCCATGCTACATCCAGCAGCACCGTTCAGCACTCGGTAAGTTGATCCACATAACGTAACTGACTCCAGCACACTGGTTTATGAACCTTTGAAAACCGCTTTCAGTTTCCTCTGGTCATAGGGCTCCAATTTCAGAAATAATTGCACATCATATTCACAGTGGTAAAATAGGCCTTTAAGAGCTCAGGTTAGCTAGCCTCAGTGAACCCGCGCAGCTCCGGTCCGACAGTCACCAACCTCCGCTGTAACACTCAGTGTGGAGAACTTAAGTAAAACGATGTGAAACCATGACGAGCTGCGTGGAGCGAACAGTAACTGTGTTAACTTTACCTGCAACTTATGGCTACATCCATGCTACATCCAGCAGCACCGTTCAGCACTCGGTAACTTGATCCACATAACGTAACTGACTCCAACGAGCTGCCAGTACTCGTGCTTGGCTGTCTGCTGACAAACAGCTGCAAAGATTGCTAGTTGCTTCCCCAATGAAGTATTTTATCCTGGCATACATTAAGGATGGCAGTTACACACGCCAACATGTTTTAGGTTAGTTTGCATGCGACAATGACACCAACTCCGCTGAGAAATGGCTCATGTGTTTCGCAATCGGCGACTATAAAGCATTATCAGAATTCTCCGATCTCATATTTATACTCAATATCGGCCGATTCCGATTGCTGGCTGATTGATCGCGGCATCCCTAACGTAAACATACTAACATACTATTTAACATACTTGACACTGGTTTAGAAATATCACAACTGACATAAAAGCTTTTTTTAGGTAAAACAGGTAAATGTATATGTATGTGCTCTACACCTTTAAAATTATATTGAACCATCTGTTGTGACATTTAAAGCAGTTACAATTTCTGATTTAGAAAAACGGATACCTCACCAACACAGTGCCAATATGCAGAGCCATACAGCACAGCAATAACCTTTTTAACAGCATTTTGCAAAACTATTTCCAGGCCAGACACAACACTAACACCCACTCATCATGCTATGACGACACAACACCCCTGCTACGGTGACACATAATATTATGCATCTTTAACAAACATTTTTATTCGCTATATCAGCACCACCTGTGATTCAACCAAGCCAGCTCCAACTCTGCTATACCTAATGAACCAACAGCCCATACTAAAAGCAGCAATTACAATACAGTATGTATAACCACTGAAAATTTCACAACCAAAACACCAAATTAATCACACACTTAATTGTGTTTGTTATGAAAAGATTCAGGCAATGAACGACAACTGAGTTCGGCTTCTATAAAAGACTAATAATAGCCTTTCAGATATTTGACAACACTGGTAGCCTATGACGGTAAGAATTAGAACATATTTCGGTTTACAAAGCAAGCAACGCAATGTGGCGCTCGTCTGGACATGGTTACGTGGGCCATTACGGGGAACATTCAAGACCTAAATCGTCCCGTCACAGGTGAAACCAACAAACGTTACTTATCGGTCAACGCCGGCGCTTTAACCGCAAAACAGACCTTTACGGTACATATTTCAAGGTACTAACGTTTATGCTAATACCACAGCACTGTGCTACGCCACGAGACACGTAACCTGAAAATGAAACATTTGAAGTTAACGGCTCCCGGATAACATAACGACACTGCGAACACGGAAATCTGTTTAACATGCTAAACAAAAGCCACACATTCATTGTATTGCTAACCGTGACGTTACTGAAGATATCTGAATCAGTTGTAGCGTTGCATGCATTTTAGCTAACGTAGCGTTAGCTGGCTAAGTGGCTAATGTTGCAGTTAAATAGTCTTTGCCTACCAACAAAGGAAGCTCAGCTAGCTAACGTTAGCTATCTGGCTAGCTAGGCCTCTAGCGTTAGCTCATTTAGCGGCTAGCTCCATTCTGTGGCAGTGGAACAAACCCATCATGAATCACACCATACCTAACTAACAGTAAAACTTACACAAAGGACCTAGTACAGAAAAAAGTGTCTCAGGCAAAAAGCAAACTGAATGAACAATGGAAGCTGAATTAGGCTGGTTCGGCCTCGTGTCTCTCGCCAAGGTTGGGCGGATGAATTGGCGAAGTGCGTTCGTTTTACGACGCAAGGCCGTCCGTTGTGGGCGTTGTTTGCTGCGGTGTGCCCACCCAGCCTGATGTGATGTAAAGTCAGTGTGCAGCCACTGGTGCTTTGATCGCCCAGTGGAGAACAAGCCAAATGGATGTCGATGACATTAAAACTTTAGTCCACATTACACCTGTGACAGCAACAACCATTCTCCACATTTTAGTGGAACCCAACAGAATTATGTGCATATTATAAATAAATCATAGATCATAGCCATTTATCATATTTATAGTATAATTTCCCTCTGGTCAACCCCACAGACCTTATGGGATGTGGCAGGCTTTTATTCAAGTCTACAAGATTGACCATATCATTGGCAGCCATACTCCTGTATGATAGCTGAGCAAGTCTCCAGGGCCAGTTCAATGTCCAACTCCTCCACACCGTAGCGCTGGTACCAGTGAAAGTAGGCCTTGACTCGCAGCATCTCCTTAGATCGCTGCACAACATGGTCCACGAGACTGGAAACACTACTGTGATTGGAACACACTGTAAGGAGGCGTGAAGAAGGGGAATCTCCCAGCCTGTTGTTGGGGTCTGAAATCAAATTTTGGAAACATAGAATTGCACTCAGTCGAGTGTTCTCAGGAGGGGAATACAAAATCCAAAACAACTGAGGGCAAGCTATTTGAGATTGAGCTATTTGCTTACCTGCCCAGTGATCTATGGGGAAAGGGTTCCAAGAGACACAGCGGTGTCCTTTTCTTAACTTCTCGAGGACATTGGACAAATGGAAAGAGTTATCATCGTTCCCTCTTGCAACAGCCAACACAGCTCGACTGCTATACTGCAATTTACTGTCAACGGTAAATACAGACTATTGGAGCAAAGCCACATTGCAAATTAAGAATACTAGAATATTATAAAAATTATAAAAAGGATACAGGCTTTCCAGTTGATGAGAGCTGTGGGACTGCTTGGAGGCTGGAGGTAGCCAAGCGATCCCACTGTGTCCTCACACTGAAATGATAAAGTAATCAATTACAGTAAAATACTCAATATCCTATTGATACATGTGTGAATAATCCACAGACACCACATCGTGCATTGTATCACACCTGGAATAGGCCTGGGTGGTGTGTAGGAGTTTGGCAGCAGGTATGGGACACACAGACCTTATCAGCTCCCAGGGCTCTGAACCTAAACTCCAGCCACTAGAGGGGTGTGAAAGGAACTACTTGCATCAGCAATTTAGACTTCCAGAGACCGTTGTATTGACATTCACACACAGCAGCAACGGTATCAGCAAAAGTGCAACTTATTTTGCTCATCCATCACAATATAGAGGTCCCCCACCCTTTGTATGTACAGTACTTTTACCTTGTAGGGGTGAGGCTCTTGACAGGCAGCAGAAGACCTGCCATGCAAGAGGCAATGTGAGTATTCATGACTGTGAGGGATCCTACGGTAGGCATCACAGGAGAGTGGGATTCTGTGCTCCTAGGCACCCGTTCCAGCATCTGAGCAAAGGTCAAGGCCTTGTCATTGTGAAACAGAAGCAACCCATCAGCAGACCTGCAAACAAAGAACAGCATGATAACTGTGTTGTAGCATAACATACATACATACAAGTCATATGTGCTGTTTTGATTTGATACATTTTTAACAAGTGTAATGGCTACAACCTGTGTAATGAGGCAAGACTCAGCAGAGAATTGTAGTTCTGAAGGGGGCTTTCTCCGCTCTGATGCGGAGCCACAGATACAGTTAATATGTGACCTGCAGGGAATGTGTCACGGATCTCCTCACACAACCTTGAGCCAAGTCCTGGGATTGAAAGGTGAGACAGATCTCATGGCAGTGACAATGATGCTAATGAGCAAATGTAGTCAGTTTGTGGCACCTACTAGTAATGTATTTCAACTATGGCGCACAGCTAAGCATTCTCTTTTACTGCAGTCCTACATACCAGACCCCGTACCCCCACTCAGGCTGTGAAGGAGCATCACTCCACCATAGTAGTCTGTTCTCTCAGCCGCTCCGCGTACAGCCTCCATTGCTCGCTGCAGTAATCCATTACTCTCTTCACCCCGATGACCATTGTAGCCTAACAGGAATTTGCATAGGTTTTAATGGAATCACATCACATTTTGTGACTTATTTAAAATAATCACATTTCAACATGTTTCCCTCACCATAAGCCCAGTTGCTCCCCCTCCCACCTTGCGCCATAACTATACTGGAGTCTAGCACTCTGGTAGAAAAAACAATATAAAAAGGTCAGTGCAAACCAAAGCAGTCATTTTGGTGAGATGTGTAGACTTTCAGCAATAAATTACTGCACCTAGTAGCCTCCTTACTTGTTCTTTATAAACTGCTTAGCCCCCTGTAACACCTTGGGCTCACTGTCAATAAACACTGCTGCAAGTTTCCCATCTCTGCTGCTGAATGGACACCTGTGAAAAGAATCGCAATGCTTCAGTTTTGTCATACAAAGGAGTATCAAAAGTGATATCAAGTGATTTAAGGCATTTATTCTCACCCGGGGATGTCTCTGCTTTGACCTGGATCACTGGCAATGAGCTTCCACCACTCCAAGCCTAGCTGGTTTCCACACTGACCCACCTGGATTACCACGGTTGACATGGTCCTGCAGGAGCCACTAACCAGTGTGCCACTTCCTTGTCCTTCCTGCCTCTCTCTCTACACGACAGAAAACATTCTATAAAGGAGCCCAACAAGTTTGTCTGACGTCAACACTACGAAGCTCAGGTTAGTTATTTTGTCCGCAGGATTGTTATCACACTGAGGTTAACATGAAACTCAGAAGTCTAATCTTTCAGTTGCATGTGCGGAGCTGCCACGGAGAGCGCGGACCAAGGACCCGCGGTACACTCCGGGGTTCGCGCCAGCTGTGCTCCTTCATCATGTGACGTTGAACACAGCAGCCGCAGCCAGCAAGATACTGAGGGGGTCAGTCAGTGTGGAGTAAGTTATTCAAAGAAATGTTTATAAACTTGCAAGCGGATCGAGTTTTCGACGAACAACCACACTGCATGCGTTGGCCGACTACAGACACTTTACTCTGGATTTGCTACATTGATCATTTGAGTGTACAATCTGCCATCCAGGTCTTGGCTAAGCTTATCAGCTCATGCTAGCTCAACACCAACATTCACCCAGGCTGAAGCGCCGCAGCAAAGCCAGTGAGCCGAGGATCATTTCCGACAGCCCTGTATGGATTTGACGTCGGCATACACTGCTTGATGTTTTTGAAAGGGCCGATTGCTGGTGGTTTTGAAGATGGGGGACCCTTGTGACCTAAAGCACCTCGTAAAGTGAGTATACGCCAACCGCTATGTTTTTTTTTTAACTTAATTTTGGCAACAACACCTGGCTACACACAACCAAGACAAAACATTAGCTAGCATGCTAGTGAAGCCGGGTGCAGGGTACACGGATCCATTATCTCCCGAAACTGAAACGTTCCTCCATGTTCCTAAAATTGGCGAAAGTAACAAGCTTCCCACCGATCCAGCAAACTTAGACGGCTATGTCAGACAAATGTACTTTATACAGTTGCTATTAGTCAAAATCAGTTAGTGAAATATAACCAACGTTAGTGTTAGCCTCCTTGCTGCTAGCTCCAGTTGGAGAGTTAGTTAGCTAGCTCGTAACATTGCTAGCTTCCCCTGATGCCAGTAGACTGATGCTAAGTTACTTGGCTAGCTGTGAGAATAGATGCTCTTCTGTTTGCAGGCGCAAACGGGACTGTTTACCACCGTTTAATCGTTTAAAACACACTGCGTTACCCCATATTGACAGCATTTTGCCAGCAGAGCATGTTTAACAGTTAGTATTAACACTGATCTGAGACATAAAGCGCGCATAACACAGGACGAGCTATATTTAAAGATGGCCTACGTCTGTTTGCAGTTAATGTTAGCAAATATAAGTTAGCTTAGCTGTGTTTTGTAAACCAACGTTACATTCGGATAGCTAATGTAATCTTACCCACTTGCTAACTACAGGTACATTGTGTACATTGTAACTAGCTAATTCTGATAAAATATTGTAACAAACAAGGTTTGCTAGGTAACTTTAGCTCAGCATTTTATTAGCCAGGCAAGATTCAGCGTTTTAAAAGGCCCTGTTTTGGCTGGCCCTCCTCCGCCTGCACAGGCCATGCTGTACTTAGTTTTCTAATTTATTTCAAATCCGTCACTTTGATGCTTTCTATAATAGCGTCCATGTGTTAGCTCTTTGAAATCAATGATCGCTCTGCAGACACCCTTTGTTCTCTGTAGGTCAGCTTCTTTGATCCTTCCATGTCCAATAATGGAATCTGTTCTCTGCTTGCACTGCATCCATGTTTCTCCTCCATCTAGGAGAGGACTAGGTGGTCGACCATGATGGTACCATTTTTAAAATCATAGATGCATGTTAGGTTTTGTTTTTACCAGAGCAACAACACCATGCGAGATTAACGACCCAACAAGCACAGGAAAGGCGCTATCTTTCCATCCCCTCGCAGACAAAAATATTAAGACGTGCAACGGCTCTCAGCCACATTGAAACAATAGATAACAGGGATCTCATGACGAGACGCTCTAGAGTCTATTGTCTGAAACAAGCAAAAAGTTATAGGTATATTTCTACATTTGTAGGAATTGCATCAGATGTCCATGATGTCAATATTGTAGGAGTTTAGTTGTAAGCTGCTATAGGCAAAAGTGCCTCAGTTCATGGCAACCTTATCTTTCTTTTTGTCAGGTGTGACATCACTTTGGAGGGCTCATTTCTCTGAACTGGATTATTCTTGGCCAGCAGCCTCTACAGGCCTACTAACCCTAGACGAGTTGCTCAATGGACACTCTGCTCAAGTCAGAGATCAGGTATTAGACATTGCATTTTAATGCAGCTCGCTATGTCTTGTTTAGTGTAGTTTAATATCTGATTGGGAATCCATTTGGTTCCCAAGTTTTATTTTGCTTTGCTTGCAGTCTGTGCTGATCTGTATGGCATCTCTTGAGTGTTTTTGATTGCAAGGTCATCCTAAGCCCAGGGCCTTGTCAATTGTCCCCTGATAGTGGTTTCACATTGAAGACTATGCAGGTTATTTTCCTCATGCAAGACCACCTCACCCCCTCTCTGGTGTTGGTAGCATTATTCATGGACAGCCTCCATATATATAAAGAGTTGACCTGTCATTTCATTCTCATGACTGGACGTGACAAATGAGAGCACATCATTAGGTTGAGATTTTATGTTGAGACTTTTGTTTTTTTTACTGTGACCAAATATCAGTTGTGTTTGACAGTCTGTGTAGTAGGCTGTTTCGTCGTAGGCTATTTGTTACAGCTCTTCCCATGTACTGAATGTCATTGTACAAGTGTCTGGTTTTGAAGGTCACAGGGAAAGGAAAAAAATAAATCCTAAAGGAATAAGTGACCCAGTTGTTGCCGAGCACCCATATTGTAGCCTACCCTAAGGAAAACAGACGACGTTTAATAGAACAAGAATGGAGAATAAAAATCCTAATATCCATGACCTTTCTTATGTTGAACAATCACGTCTCTATGCTTCTTTCTCCTATGCTTTTTAAAAATAGTCTTAGCTTTTTTTATTGGTAACGTCAGCACTCTTAGTCTGTGCTAAAGGGGCATATTATTTCATTCTTGGTTTGAGTTTGAGGTTATTTTTGACACTAAATTATGAGATATTACAGGAGTGCGCTTTGGCAAACTACACACAGCCATAGGCTATATGAGTTGGACAAAGGCAGACCATGAGAAAGTTCTGGTAGCCTAGGGAGAGTAGGCTACATGTCCTCAGAACTAAATTTTAAATTGGAATTGCGTGCAGAAGTGTGCAGAAGAGAAGACTCAGAATCTTTAATCATTGGATCATCCCACCTTCCTTTGCTTTTGTTGTGTATATA
This sequence comes from Beryx splendens, assembly GCA_900312565.1. Classification (NCBI taxonomy): domain Eukaryota; kingdom Metazoa; phylum Chordata; class Actinopteri; order Beryciformes; family Berycidae; genus Beryx; species Beryx splendens. Next base: position 9,999 of record OMOV01099608.1, on the reverse strand, counting down.
GCTATGCATTTTGAAAACAAGCTCCAAAAAACATCCTATAACTGACAATATTTTTTTAGTGACTTAAACTTCACGACACTTTTAAAGTTTAGGAGAGCAGAATTGCAACACCTAGCAGTGGAAAATACTTAGTAGATGTTGTGCTAAGGAGTTGTTGGTAATTGAGAGCACACAAACTTTTTCACAGATATGTTCACATCAACAAGCTTTCTGGAGAATTTGGGTTAGGCTACTTTATGTCCCTCCTGATCATCTGCAAATTGTTCTATGTAGTGCTATGTCAAATGCCTCTGTGTTAATTGATTTCTGTCTTTCCTATTTTTTTTGTCTTCCCATGGTGTTCTTGCATAACCACAGAGAGGAGGGGAGTGGTACCTCGGTAAGTCTTAACTAAAAGTTGCTTATCAGCGTAAATATCTAATTTCACTTGAGCTTTTGATTAACTGTTGTTTTTTTTTTACAATACATCCTGTATTTCTAATTTTACATTATATGGTTCAGAGAGCTTGGTTTACAGTCCTTTTTGGAATTTCTCTTTTATTGTAGGTGAAGGTGGAGGGCCTCTCCAAGGCAGCTCTTATCAAAAGCCTTTCTCCCAGAGTCATGCTGTCCAGCCGTCTCTTGCCTAAAGGGACCAAGATGAAGGTGAACCTCGAGGAGCAGGGTCGTCAGAAAGTGTCCTTCAGCTTCTCGCAGACAAAGAAGCCACGGCAGAGCCTGTTCTTCGTCCCTCCCAGCCCTGACAAGTCTCTTGCTGAACCTCCTTCTGCCTTGCCACTGGCAACCTCAGTCCCTCAAGACAAAGTAGGGCAGAATACAGAAAGTATAACTGAGCAAATACAGTCGCCCACGGTGCCAACATCAATAGCAGAGACTGTTTCTTCTCAAACGCCAGTCTCCTCAGCCCCTAAACCGAAAACAGACCTAGCAAAGATGCATTTCAAGAAGCAAATTCTCAGTGTCTCTGTAACTGAAGAGAAACCGACATCCAGCATCGTGCCACAGGAACCACACTCTTCTGAACTGCAGGTTCTGATGAAATCCTCAAGTAAAAGTGGAACGGAATTCCCCACACCCCAGCCTCAGAATATTATCAGTGACTGCCCCTCTGAGAATGCTCACACAGAAGCATCTGAGACGAGGGTAACCCCAAGCCTCAAGAAGCCAACTGAATCCTCAGGAAAAGATGGAGAGAGTTCCAGCAACAATGAGCAGGATAATAAGGTATACAAAAGGAAAACCAGGTCCCAATCTGATACTGCTCCCCCTGGCTCAGAATCTGACGGCGATTCAGTCCAGATGTCTTCCAGCCACAAGTCGGTTGAATCCAAAAGTAAAACAAAGCCAGACAGCAGAAGCAAGGAGGTAAAAAAGTCTTCCTCTGGGTCAAATGTCGAGGAAAAGGAAAAAAGTTCCTCTAAGTGGTCAGAGAACCGCGAAAGGTCTTCTAGTTACTCAAAATCAGACCGTGATTCCAGACACACATCATCACGCTCATCTCGTTCAGACAAAGATCGCAGAAGGTCCAAGTCTAGATCACGGTCTAGATCAAGAGGCTCTCGGACAAGTTCATCCCACTCCAGATCAGACAGATCCAGAGGCGAGAGAGGGTCGCGCTCTGATAGGTCATACTATCATGATTCTGACCGGAGGTCACACAGGAGCTCTCCACGCAGAGAGAGAAGAGGCTCTCGTTCCCGTACTGACAGAACCCGGGACAGTTCTGACTCTGAAGATGACCACAGGAAGAATCGGACTAGGACAAGTGACTCCAGTAGATCATCCACCCATTCAAGCTCACAGAAAGACTCAAAATCATCTTCCTACTTGAAATTTGAGAAAGACTCTAAATCTGTAGATTCTCCTCACTCTTCAGACATGGATAAAAGAACACAATCATCAAAGTCTGAAAGAGCTTCAAAGCGAACATTAGACTCTGATTCCCAACGCAAGTGCTCTCCTGAACTTGAGTCTAATTACCGTAAATCTGGCACCCATCACAAGTCAGAGACCACTGTTAAATCCACTTATTCAAGTCTGCACACCCATTCTCAAACATATGAAAGAAGACGCCAAAAAAGTAGCTCCAGTGACTCTGAGGCAGATCATAAAGGAAAGTCACAGGCCTCTGACAGAAGCTCTGGCTCTGAGGAGACCTGTAAAACCTCCCAAAAGAAAAGCAGTAAGCCAGACTCAAAGCAGGTGACCCCCTCTAAGTCATCTGTGAAAACAAGTGGGATTGATAGACAATCAAAAGACATATTTCACAGCCCTAATAAGATACCAATACATTTAAGTCCCACAGAATCCCACTCTCAGAACGAAAAAGAAAAGTCAGATTCCCAACTAGAGGGGACATGCCAGAGAAAGGAACAAGGCAACAAGGATGTCAAGGAGATGGTCTCATCCCTTGATAAGAATTTGCAAGAAGCATCTCCCAAGACAATAAAAGAAACAAAGTCAAGTACTGAAATTGAGAATATGAATGCCTCACCTATAACCTCTCAAAACATTTATGGTGGAAGCCTGCAGCATGTAAATGCTGTCCCAGGAACCTTGGCTGTTGTGAAGGATAGCCTGTGCTCTAATAATCTACCAAATGTGGACTCTAATGCAGCTATCTCACATTTATGCCGTAGTAATGATAGTATAATATCCAGCCAGGACAACAATGTTGTTCAGTGCTCATTGGGGCCAAAATCCTTACTTGCTACAGCAGATTTACCTGTCACAGACCATGTCCAGCAGAACACTATGCCCGAGAATACTCAATTGAATAAATATGTGACTATCAACATGCAATCTTGCACAAGCATGGCTTTCAAATCTGATTCATTACGTCTTGAATCGGAGAATCAGCTGACGCATACAAGTGGACAGCAGAACACTGGTTCGGTTAAGAAAAGCAGCAGTAATACAAAAAAGTCTCGTTGGGATATTGTTGGGCAGGACACCTCAGACAGTGATAATTCTCAGAAGGTACTTTGCGCAGAGAGTAAGCCTACTGTTAAAAAGGTGATTTCGGTCAAAAAAATAGAGTTTTCTAAAGAGGTCAGCCAACAAGAGTCATCTGGAATTAAAGATGATATTCGGCGAGAAGCTGAGATACATTCCAAAACGGTGAAGCAGGCTGAGACCACTAAGCAGGAAATCAGCTCTGACAGCATATCTGTGAAAGGTGCACAGAAAGACCAAATCGAGCCCTCACAAGCAGGCACCAGTACTGACCACTCTGACTTTAAACCCACTGTTAATCAAAACACAAACATAGGCGAGCCTCTGCGCATAAATGATACATCACGAGTTGACATAGTTATAGAGATGCAAAGTTGGAATGGTGATGGTCATGAAGAAAAATCGAAGGACGATGCTCACAAGATCAAAGCCGTCAAGAGAAAGTTACTGAATCAGGATGGATCAGGAGGACAGAGTGAGGCCAGTGACAGTGACGACTCAGAGTATGACTCTGACTGCGGAGAGGCTATTAAACGATTGCACTCTGTAGTGGTAGTGCCAAAGAATTCTTCCCTAACATTGGATACACAGGACACGGGAGCCTCTTCATCCAGTCAAATGAATAGCTCAGAGCCGCAGCATGCTAATAAAGCAGCTGACCTGAATATCAGTGAAGTCCCAAATCAAAGGCAGGAAAGCACTTCCACTCCGTGTGGGGAGACCAGTGGTGCTTGTGCTAATGTGAATGCGTCACCACATGACAGGATGTTGTGTCAATCCCAGAGTAATATGATTGATAGCACTAGTCAGTCAGAGGGTTCCAGCTCCATTAATGCCCAGCCTTACAAGACTCCTTATAACAGTGTCCATGAAAGACCAAAGATTAGTGCAACAGTGAACCAGATTCCTGCCTACAGCCTTGAGAATTCCAGGCAGTCTGAGCAAGGGCACAAACAGAATTATGTAAGTGGCAGAGATGGAAGGATGCACCCCCATTACCAACATGATGACTTCTCTGGTGCTGACAATATCAACAGCAAGAATGGATTCAGCCTGGGTTGGGATTTCTCACAACCAGAGCAGCCCAGCAGTACATACCAGCAGCCTGATAGCAGTCATGGGCCACAGTTACTGAACCCTAAACAGGCAGGAATCTCTCACCCGGGACAGGAGTACAGGCAGAGTAATGCTTCCTGGAACCACCAACCGCCAATCATGCAGACCAGCAGACCACCCTATCTCCATGTGCATGAACATTTTCAGGATCCTGCAGGTGAAGTTCATCCTGACTCTCTCACCAATGACCATGAGGAAGACAGTGGAGATAAAGCATTAAGTCTTGGTGAAACCGCAATCGAATGCAATGGACCTAACATATTAGGATCATCAAGCTTTGTCCAAGGTCATGAAATAAGTAGCAACAGCAGGGGCTCTGCCATCCCTGACCCCCCTAGAGAAGACAACCTTAGGCCCCACAGAGGCAGGGGGCCTCCCAAGAAAAGGCGTCCAGAGATTGAGTCAGATTCAGACAATGAGGCAGAACCTGGGCCTGCGGTCAAAAGGGAGCGTCAGGGAGAAACGGATATCTGTAAGGAAACTCCTGTTAAGGCTGAGGTGAGCCGCCCTTTACTCACTCTGCAGGACTTTCAAGATTCCAATAAATGGAGAGAGATGTCCAAGATTAAAAAGATGCCCCCTTATTTTGACTTGATTGAAGAGAACCTGTATCTAACTGAAAGGTAAGGTGTTGTCCAGCGTGGCTAACATTAAATAAGTTATTGTTTGTACATTGAATTACGCCATATAAAACATGATAAAACATGAAACTGTTACCAGACTTCAGCTTTGAAAACTTTTCAATGTTATTTGCAGAAAAAAGAGCAAATCTCATCGAGATATCAAGAGAATGCAATGTGAGTGCTCAATGCTGTCCAGAGAGGAGCGGTCTCGAGGAGTATTGGCTTGCGGGGAGGACTGCTTAAACCGACTGCTGATGATTGAGTGGTGAGTTGTTGCATACCACTAGAACTGTGACAGAGCATACAAGACATCCACATGTGGTTTATTACATTTACTGAATGAAACCGTTTGCAGGGTTTCTGCATGGGTTGGGAAATCTGGAAATGTGTGGAAAAATAACATGGTGATTTCTTGGTCTTGAAAGGCTTGCTAATTGCACAAAATAGTATGTAAAAATATTGTTCAGTCCCAAGTAGTACAAACATGGTTCTTTTGTATCTATCTGTCTCTGTTTATTGTCTGTTTTTACAATGCCCAAAATCAAATTGCCCCTCAGGGATTAATAAAGTTTTATTGTATTTTATTGTGTTTGCACAACTACAGATTTTCTCTTTAGATCCCCTTGCATAAAAAATAGGATTTTGAATTTGAAACTGCGTAGGAACTCTGAATTTGTTCACTCAGTGAATAAACTATTTCTTTAAATATTTTCTCCCTAGCTCATCACGGTGCCTGAATGGAGCGTACTGCTCTAACCGACGCTTCCAGATGAAACAGCATGCAGACTTTGAGGTTATCCTCACAGAAGACAAGGGCTGGGGATTACGGGCAGCTAAAGACTTGTCTTCGTAAGCCTCTTAAAAGTCTTCAATAAATGATGCTACATAAAGAACATGGAAAGAGTCATATTCCAGAATGAAATATGCACCATTTGAACAAGTTACTCTTCCAAAAGACAGTAAAGATTATGGGTTACTATTGAAGTTATGAGTCATCCTAAAGCCTTGGCACACAAAATAGTTGGTTTTTTTTTTAGGATAGAATCATCTGTGTGTACTGACTGTACTTTTCTATGTGTATACTGCCTGAGGAATATAAGGGTTGAATTTTTCTTTTTTCCCCCAAAATGTAAAATCTAACACTTTGGAATGAAACCCTTCATATATGAGACAATTCTTGATGTTCTTAAAACAATGTTATGGGGGGAAAACTGCCAAGGTGATAGTCTCACTTGTTTGTTTTGATTGCCATTTCAGAAACACCTTTGTACTGGAATACTGCGGTGAGGTGTTGGACCACAAGGAGTTCAAAACAAGAGTGAAAGAGTATGCTCGCAATAAGAACATCCACTACTATTTCATGTCTTTAAAGAATAATGAGGTAAGCGTGGATATATGATGCATTATACATGAATGTTAATATTTCACTTGTAACTGGGCTTCATCTAGTTAAAGTGGGTGACAAAATACTTCCATTATTTCTCCTCAGATCATTGATGCAACACTGAAGGGTAATTGCTCCCGATTCATGAACCATAGCTGTGAGCCCAACTGTGAGACCCAAAAGGTACATTGGCTAAAAAAAAAGAAGCCACCTCCAAGTTTACCAGTTCAGTTTAACTTGTTGGAAGCTGTCAAGCCTGATAATTTGTATCCCATTTCAGTGGACTGTCAACGGTCAACTTCGAGTTGGGTTCTTCACCACCAAGGCAGTCACTGCAGGAACTGAACTGACTTTTGATTACCAATTCCAGCGATACGGGTTAGTGTTTCCCATCACTGTTTTCAGCAGATTTTTTTTTTTGTGGTTGTTTTTTCACTCACATTTTGCATTGTCCTTTTGTTCCATTCCAGCATTAAAGCCAGCATAGTTGACATGTAGCAAAAGATTGGTTATTTAACCTTTTAACTGGTGGTTTCATCTTGGTTATTTCACCTCTCTCTTATCTTACCCACAGCAAAGAGGCCCAGAAATGCTTCTGTGGAGCTCCTAGCTGCAGAGGCTTCCTGGGTGGTGAGAACAGAGTTAGTGTTCGAGCAGCTGGCGGGAAGATGAAGAAAGACCGCAGTCGAAAGAAGGATACAGTGAGCGCTCTTACTACGGTCAGTTCATGTTTCATGTTTGAAAATGTTTTTTCCGGTGTCTCCTTTGAGGCATTTTTGAAATCTTTCTGAACAGCAATTACTGTATTTGCAAGAGCAAAAATTTCCTACACCGCTTTGACCAGCAGTGATGGTGTTCGGGCATAACTTGGTCAGGTTTGTACAGGCATCAGGCTAATTGCTCTGAGAGCTCCAGTGACTGTTCCCATCCATAAATAACACAGTTGAAACACAAAAGACAGGTTATTTTAAGATTGCTTCCCATGCTAGTGGTGTCTGTCTGATATATATGGGCCTGTGTTTCTTAATAGCCAAATCATTCAACTTCATTTCAACTGGCAGTCCACTATTTTGAATGAGATACAGGGCAGGTTTGTTTGAGAAAGTCAAATAGCTCACAATCTCTCAATGCAATGTAATGCAAGTAATTACAAACCGCATAATTATAAGTGATACATGTTTTGACTAATTATCATGGGTCCTCTCCATGGTAATGAATTGTCTCAACATGTCTCTACACCATTGTCCCGTTGTTTTTTTCCTCAGGTGGACGAGGAGCTGGAGGCACTACTGGAGAACGGAGAGGGCCTGTATGATGAGAAAGAGGTGGTGGCTCTCTGCAGACTGATGGTCCGAGTGGAGACTATGGAGCAGAAACTCATCTGTCTCAAACTGATTCAAGTAAAACATCTCAGCTGTTCATGTGTCAAATCTTATAGTCTGATTGTCTATTTTGTGATATGATTTGGGTGGCATGATGAAATATGTGTTGGTATTCCCACTTGCAGTAGGTAATATTAAGGTTGTGTTGCACAGGATACTCAGAATCCATCATGCCTGAAGCAGTTCCTAGACCACCATGGTTTGTCGTTGCTGTGGATCTTCATGGTTGAGCTGTCTGAAGCTAAGGGCAACAGTGCCAACAACATCAAACTGCAGTTTGCGGTGAGATTTGTAAATCATTTCCCATTAAATTATCTCACATTACACTGAAATAACTTTGTTAATTATCTTATAAACCATCTTCTATTAACTGTTATCTACTATTCTGTTAACAGATTATGAAGACCCTAGCTGTGCTACCCATCGCTACTAAGAACATGTTGGAGGAGAGCAAAGTCCTGACCTTCATTCAGCGATGGGCCCAGATACACACTCTCCCACAGCCTCCTGAGATGGACGGCTACTCCAGTGAGAACACGTCACGTGCTCAGACACCCCTCAACACCCCTGACGGTTCGTCCACCAAACTGGGACCAGAATTGGACAGTGACACCCCCAAACGGGCTGTGTACCGCCGCCTCAAAATCATCAGTGAAAACAGTCTGGACAGTGCACTCTCTGATGCCAGCAAAGCATCTGATGGGAAGGAGGACGAGGAGGAGGAGGAGGAAGATGAATCTTCACGTACTGGACTGCCTGATGGAAAACAGGTGAAGGCAGATCAAGTAGATGAAGCTGCAAATCCAGCGAAGGAACCAACGGAAGAATCAGTCAAAGAGGTGACGATGGAGAAACAAGAAGAGGCAGAAACAACTCCAAGCATTGAGCTCCAACCTCAAACACAGGAGGCAAAAGACAAAATGGAGGAGTTGGAGATAGAGAAGGATGTTGACATTAAAGAGGATATGAGTGAGGCTCTGCAGGATGCAGCTGAAGGGCCAAAGGAGACTTGTGATGAACCGAAGGAGAGTGGGGAGGAGCAGACCAGTCAGGCAGTGGAGGAGGAGAAGGTAGAGGTTGAAGGAGAGCAGCCCACCATTACAATTCAAGAGCCTGAGAGCGAGTCCACCCAAATGGAATTTACTGATGCTCCGTCTGAGCTGCCTGCAGACCATATGGAGGTCCAGGCAGGGACAAAAGAGGCTGAGAAAGCTCCTAGCAGTGAGGAGCAACCTGGTGAATCTCCCACTGATGTTCCTCCCAGCTCTGAGACCCCAGAGGCCAGTATAGCCTCTGAGAGCACAGTGGCCCCAATGGAGCCCTCAGTGGTGGGAACTCCTTCTCAGGATGAGGAGGAGGGTGTCTCAGATGTGGAGAGTGAGAGGAGTCAGGAGCCCCAACTCAGTGCTGTGGACATTGGTGGTATGGCAGCCAGGCTCCTGGAAAGCTGGAAGGACCTGAAGGTAAGTCCAAGCAAATGTGGTCACATGCTTAAAAACAGACAAACATACACAAATGTCCTTTTTCTGTTTGTCAGCTGTTGGCATATTATTGTATTCTTAAGTTTGAAGTTAAAGTTCTATTACCCTTTTCAGGAGGTGTACAGAATACCAAAGAAAAGTCAGGTGGAGAAGGAAGCAAATGGTAAGATCATTACAGTGTCTATTATCTCTTTGAATTCTTTCGGTATGGCTTTGACTAATTTGATTGTCCCAACACAGATCGCAGCCGAGATCGAGATGCAGCTTTGACACCACGCACTCCTTCTGGTAGCCGAGAGCGTGAAAGGGAGCGAGAGAAGGAGAGGGAGCGGGAGCGAGACCGAGACCGGGACCGGGACTATGACAGAGACAGAGATCGAGACTGGGACAGAGACCGAGACCGGGAGCGGGACAGGGACAAGGACCGGGACAGGGACAGGGACCGGGACAGGGACAGGGACAGGGACCGTGATCGAGCTTCTGACAAAACCTCCCGCAGTACGGAACGGCGGAGGAGACGCTCCACTTCTCCACCACCCTCATCCTATGAGAGGAGCAGTCGACGTGCTGAGGAACGGTAAGGAGTCTTGGTGTCTTCCAGCATAGTACATGCCCTCCAGGGTCCTCCAGGGCATCATGAGGCAAATTCAGGTCAGTCAGTCAGGGACGCTTGGTGAGATGATGCGCTTCATCAGATGACCTCTAAAGGGCGTCTTTGACTGAGTGTAAGTTGGTCAGTGTATAGAAATTTATCTAAATCGATCTCTGATGCGCACATCACGTCATTGGAAATGCACAGACCAGCAGCATTTTGTACTCAATCCACAGAGTCTCCTGCCGTGAAAACAAATCAGGGATGTCCCGATACCACTTTTTCACTTCCGATACCGATATCGATACTGCAGCTTGGGTATCTGCCGATACCGATATCAATCCGATACCAGCACATTTTATTTTTCTTTCTATTACGGATATCAGTCTGACTGATACCAGGCAGCATACTTTATCATGCAGCCTGCAATGTCAGAAAAGGGTTCATCAAGTGATATTACTCAAAT